>OY288111.1:5374038-5615305 GCA_958431115.1 Syrphus vitripennis | reverse complement strand
AGAACGCATTGAGATGCAATAAAAAAATTACATACATGAATAAAAACAATAAAGGAAGGCATACTAAGGAAACAGCTGGCTTAGTCCTGCGGAATGTGCATAACATTCATCTATTATAATTATTTATTCGACAATATTTTTTGTTTTGTTTTATTTTTTTATTATTCTTTTTATTTCTTTATTTCCAATGTTTGTTAATACTTAATAAACGTTAGAGTTAAAAAGTATTCATTTTCTCTTCGATGCAAAAAAAAAACAAAGAATGTTTTTATAAAAATTCAATATAAAAAAAATACTAAACATTTTATTTTACAAGAATGGAAGGTCTGACAGTAGCGTCCGACAACACCAGGGGAGGTTCAAATGTGATCAGGGATCAGAGATCAGAGTCTTTCCTTAAGCAAACATATTAGTTAAGTAGGTTAAACTTTTGTTGGATATATACGTAGGTACATTTGTCTATTATACACGATCGTTCCTTCTTCCTATAAATAATAACTTTTCAATCTTTTCCTATGCACCCCGCCGGAATAGAATGCTATAGGTTCTTTTATTTATTTAATCAGTAGCAGTAATTAAAATTTATATACAATTTAACAATTTTTTTTTAAAGATTTAGGATGTATACAATTCCTTTACAACTATAATCTATATAATATATGTATATAAAACAAAATTTTTTTTGACGAAAAACTAAGATTTTAATTAAGGGCAAGCTACAAACAAAAACCCTTATACAAAACTTAAACCTAATATTGCAACACTCCCATATCAAAATTTTTTTCTGGACTATTTTTAAATTATTTAATTTATAATTATGAATTTTACAATTGGTTTATTAGAGCATTTACAGATAAGTTACAATTTTCATAAAATTATATTTTTGCAATATTTATGAGAGTGTCCAAAAAGTTGATATTGGCTAATTCATGTAGTCTCTGGGTTGAGTAATAGCGTGGCAAATTAAGCATAATTTTAAGTATTTTATTTTGACATCTTTGAAGTTTTAATTTATGTGTTTTTTTTGCACAATCGAACCAAACAGGGGCACCATACAAAAGTATCGCTTGAAAGATTGTTTTAAACATAATTAGTTTATTTTCTTTACTGAGTTTAGAATTTCTGCAAATGAGAGGATAAGGAATTCTAATATATAAATTAATTTAATCAATAGTGGTAGATACATGTTTTTGGAAATTCAGTTTCTTATCAATTATAATACCGAAATATCTACAATGCTCGAACCAATCAATATTTACAGAACCTAACTGAAGTTGAACGTTTCCCGGTAAAAAACATTCTTTGCGGCGTCGAGTGAACCAAATAGCTTGTGTTTTTTCAGGATTAATTTTAATTTTCTATTTGAAGAAATAATTTTCCAATTGTAATAGAGAAAATTGCAATTTTTGGTGGACATCTAAGTATGTAACACCAGAAGAAAAAATAGCCGTGTCGTCGACAAACAAAGCTAGCTTAACTTCTTCTCCAAGAAAAGGCAAGTCAGAAACGAAGATATTAAAAAGGATGGGACCAAGGACAGATCCTTGGGGCACACCAAATTCAATATTTTGCACAGAAGATCTATTGTTTTGCACTTTAACAAAAAAATTTCTACTGTTTAAAAAGCTTTGAATAATTTTGATTATTGGGATTGAAAAATTTAGCATATACAGCTCATGTATCAAAGCGTCATGCCACACTGTGTCAAAAGCTTTAGCAATGTCTAACACTATCAAACCTGTCGATTCCTTTGACAAACATTTTTTAGTGACGTGTTTTTTGATCCTTAAAATTTGTTGGTTTGTATTGTGGTTACGCCTAAACCCGAATTGAAAGTCAGGCAAAATATTAAATTCAGTTAAGTGATTATTAAGTTTTTCTTGTATTATTTTTTTTAATAACTTACTAAGACTGTTGAGGAGGCTGTTAGGTCTGTAGGTTCTTATATATCCATAAGAGCCTAGTTCTTATATAAACATAAAACCTGTATCTATTTGACAAAGTCAGCTGTAAAACATAACACAGGTCAACACTATTTTTGTTTCTAGGTTCTTGATATGATTTTCTTGTTGCTCCTTCATCACTTACTAATTATAAAAAAATTTTACCTGAAAAAGTTTATAATTATTATGATTTAAAATCATGAATATTAAATATATAATTGTATATATATATAAATAATATATTTATATATATATATATAAACCAGCTTTTTGTGTTCATATTATGCGTTTCGCCCCGGTGTAATGGCTGGGCTCATCAGAAGATGACCATTACACCTTGTCTTGACGCATAATTTCTCGAATACATCGAGATTCTATATAATTTTGAGTTACAAATGCAACTGTGAATCATATTACAAGTCTTCAAAGAAGACAAATTGTAGCAAAGTTTTTAGTGCCTTGCTGTGGCTTTGTTTAAGATGAAATATTCGACTGTTACCAGTCTTTTCCATGAACACCGATTGTTTATAATTATTATGATTTAAAATCATGAATATTAAATATATAATTATATATATATATAAATAATATATTTATATATATATATTAGGGTGCGCCTTATATTAGGCGATTTTTTTTTTTTAAATTTTGACCGTCCCAACCCGCCATTTTGTTCTTTGCCATGAAATAAAAATTGTCTGAAAATTTTATGAAAATTGAAAAATATTTAGAGGTCGCTACCGGCAGTTGAATATTACAGGATGCTCCATGATAAAGTGAATTTGTGGAACTAATTACAAAAACAAATGATTAAAGTTTTTTTTAAATTTTTTAATTATTTATATAATAAACATGAAAACTTTACTTAAGCAACGTACATTTCTTCCTGTCAGGATATTTCTTTCTATATTCCTTAACTGCTAATAGGAGAAACTGCTTCTGTTCTTCATTGTTTGTGTGTAGCTTGTTGCATTCATCCATGAGCTTTACTCCTCGCTCAGCGATGTCGTTAACCACTCTCATATTTCGCACTAAGTGTTTCACTTCTTTGTAGATCTTGTCCTCAGGCCACTCATCCACATCTTTGGTCAAGAACTCCGACGAAAATCCAGTTATATTAAAGAACCGGCGAGTATTCGAGCTTACAAAATCTTCCAACCCTTTGGACTGAATATTTCCAATGTCAACAGTTATTCGCTTTAACGGATTCTCTACTCCCTCTGTTTCGAGGGCTGAAACCATCTTCCTTTTTGTTTCATTGGAAACTCCATCATCGAAAAATCCAAAAGCGACAAGTTCTTCCGACAAGTACCAGAGGTGCCCAAGGAACTTTTGGAGAGCAACTTTTGAAACAATTTCATTGATCTTCTTATGATTGTCAAGGTTTTTGAGTAGTTGCAGATCATTTCGTGAAGCTGACATCGAATCAGAAGAAGTCATCCAGACCTTTACATAGACTCGCACAACAAATAGGCAAATATCGAGTATTCCTTGTTCTTCTCTCTTTGTTAATTTGAACTGGCTCCGAAACATCCATATCTTTAGAGAGTAGATAGCTTTTGACATCCACCTAGCACGGTGTAGTCCAGCTGGAGCTTTAAATGACATTTCTTTCTGAGAAACTCCTCCCAAGAAAATAAATGTCAGTTCCAGAAGTTCCTTGTAGTCATCTCGAGGCTGGAACTCTTGCAGTTGAGATTTGGAAAATGCAATCATTTCTTCCTTGATGTCATTTATTATGTCTGCAGAAATTTCATTTGACAAGGCTGTTTCGTATTTTTTTCGATCGATGCTGGGCCAATATTTTTTGAACCTTTTAAAAATAAGAATTTCTGGACCCGTTGATGGTCCCAGTGATCTCGTGACGACTGCTTCTAACATGATCTCGTGGATGTGATGACGGCATGCCAGCCATAGCATGTCCTTGTCCAATTTTTGTTCAAGAAGAATACATGCCCCATTTCTTCTTCCCGTATTGACTGATGTTGTGTCAAAAGCTAAGCATTTAATTTTATCTCCAATTCCCCATTCAACAGCTGCCTCATAAACTGCATTTGCGATAGTCTCACCAGTGCCAGAACTTAACTTTGGTACAGCGAGAAGTTGGTCTATTCCTTTTCCAGAAACCAAAATAGGAAGACGATCAACAATATCATGTCCAACTATATCCTCTAGTAGCTTGCCGTCCCAATGAATTGTTAATGGAACTTCTGGGGTAAATTCCATTTTTAAATTCTTAGCAATATTTTGACGGTGCTTAGCACACTCTCGGCGTATAGAATTGGGATTTACGTTGTAATCTGATGGGTCGTGTCCAAGAAGTTTCAGAACGGGAGTCAAAACCAATGCTGCATTGCGATCACTCAGTTTAGCAACATCAAGACTAGCCGCTAAGTTTTGGTCCAGGATTTTTTTGCGTCCTCTTTTTGAAGGCGGCACTCCAGATGTTGAAGGAACTTGTGCTTCGCTGGTTGCGTTGTCTAAAGCATCAACTTCCCCTTCTGACTCTGATGATGATGACAGTAAAATTACCTTCAATTTCTGAGACTTTATTTCTTGCTCTTCCAGTTGTCTCCTCCTTTTTAAATTTTCTTTTTTTTTCTCCAAACACAATTCTTTTCTCGCTAAATTTATATCAACACTACCCATCTTACCACGACGTCCTTTTTCCCGTTGAGCTATTAGAAATTTCTTGTCCTCTTCTATGTTGATCAATTGTAATGCGTTAGCATGCGCAATATCAAATAGATCGTCTAGTTCTTCCTTCCAGACCTCTTCTTTTCTTTGCAATCCCTCTGACCGCTTCATCTTGTTCTCTTTATTCTTTTTTAACCTTTCCCATTCTTTGAAAATCACTTCCACTTTATTAGTAACATGATCAATCCGTTTTGTTGGAATACGGGCCTTATTCCAAATGTCTATAACATTTTTTGCGGTTGAAAGAGAAGCTTTTTTAATATTTTCTTTTAAAATTTGTTTGAAATGAAAGAACAATGCCATAACTTCCTTTTTAGAAGGTAACATTCTTTCGCTAAGACATGGTGAAGATGATATTTGACCAATCAACCAAATTTCGGTTTTCCTCCTAGTTGTAACGTTTTCATGATCAGAACTAAAACTAGATGTCGCCATTTCAATTCACCTTTTCACAGTTTTATTTGAGCACCCAAACAGAAAAACGATAAAATCAAACTTTTATTTACAGAACTCCAATGAATATAATAAAATATTAGCTGAAAACTTATTATCAAAAACACCGGGTCGCAGAAAACTGTAAAATTATATTTAATACTGTTCTATAGAGCAGGAACTTTCTAAAATATATTTAATCGTTTACACTAACTGACACAAAATGAAATTAACACTCTTTAATAATTGAATTGGGGGACGATCGTTAATAAACATTTTGGAAGGAATATAAAATTTTTTTACAAACAACACCAAATTTTCAGGGGAGTTAATTTCCGATTCCCATGAATTTATATCAGCAACTTGATTTTTTTTTGTGAGGGGGGGCAATTTTTTTTTTGGGGGGGGGGCTTAGTGGGGTGGTTGTTGAAGAATTTTTCGTTGGGAGAAAACACCAGGGAACTACAAAATTCAAGGAGAAATTGAGTTTTTCAGGTCAAGATTCAAACTTGTAAAGTAGTTGTTATTTGGGCTAATTTTCAAAGGGCGGTAGCGACCCCTAAATTTTCTCGGATTTGGAAAATTTTTTTTGTCAATTTTTTTTTCATGGGGTGGAACCAGTTGACGGGTTGGGAGAAGGTTATTTCAAAAGTTTTAAAATAAGGCGCACCCTAATATATATATAAACCAGCTTTTTGTGTTCATATTATGCGTTTCGCCCCGGTGTAATGGCTTACCATTTTTTATGTGTACATTTGTATTTAAAAAAAAATTTTATATGGCAAGTGCTAACTTCTAACTTTACTAAGAGGTACAATTTTTTGCCACAGTATAGGATGCTATATTTTAAGAAAGGTCCAAAAGTCCGGGGAGAGTACGATAACTCAGGCGACAAAGTTTAATGACGGATTTGAATAGAACAGCCAAAACTAAGCATTTTTTACTATGGGAGGGGGTGCTTGAGTATTTACGTAGTCTTATTTTGATGGTAATAATCGAATATGGATTTAGATTTACCTAGGATAAATTAACTTTTCTTAAATTCAGCTTATTTAAATGCAAAAGAAACTTTGCATGCACCCCACTTTGCACCCACCCCACCTTGCACCCCCCAAATCCTATAGTGAGCCCAAGCAGGAGGGTTTCACCACCCATAGACACCTCGGTGTGGCATACACCCAAACTCGCACCTACCATTTTTACTAGCAAAATAAGACCACTCAAACAAAAAAAAAACATAAATAAATTGAAATAGTAGTTGTGGTTATTTTCAATTTTCTCAAAAACTAAAAGGCATAAAATGATTTAGTTTTCAGTTTTTGATTGACTATTAATAATAGCAACAAATTATTAAAAAAAAAATTATTTATAAACTTATGGTTTTGAAATATTGAAATTTAAAACTATTTTTTAACTTTTTTTTACTCAAATTTTGAGTTTAAAATTAAATTTTTCAAAAACTATGCATAGTTTTGACTTGATTTAAAAACTGGCTAATAGAATAGAATATTGGCTTTAAAAAAATGTATAAAACTTAGTTGTAGGTTTTACCGTTATTTTTAAATTATTTTTTTTTCCATTTAACGCACATATTTTTTAAATTGCCCCTACCGCCTAAACGGGGGGAGATAGACCCTCCCTCCTGTAGTAAAAATGCTTATTTTTGGCTGTTCTATTCAAATCCGTCATCAAACTTTGTCGCCTGAGTTATCGTACTCTTGTCAAAAGTCCAAAATCCTAAAAAACGTAGTCACGTTCTTGTGTCACTAGGGCGATGAATTTACCCTGCACAATGTCCAACACTGGTAACCGTATGCAAGCGCTTGACGAACAACTGCCGTATTGTTCAGCCTGTAGTGGGACTATTTCATGTTTCAATAAACGAATCTGCATTTAAAGATCTCAATAAAAACCCGATATTTACGGTTCAATAGGTATGATTCCAACCAACAAACGAAATCTCATTTTGCTTGTAGTAATCCCAGATATGTATGATGGTCAGTGCATACGCATAGGATTCATGTTTAGTAGTGAGTGAGTTCAAAATCGCATATGCAAAGAAAAGTTATTTTACTAGTGCAGATTTTTGACGCCCATATCTACTGGAGTGGCCTTACCTTTTGGAAAATGTACATATCTTATTTTAAAACAAGACTGACGGTAACATTTATTCCAACTATAAGAACGCCAGATTACCCATTCTTATAAACTTTTGTCTAAAAAAGAAAGTAGCAAAAACAATCACTGAATTGATAACAAAGAAACAAACACTTCACTGTTTCTTCTTTTACTTTTTTTTTTTTTGAGAAAACCATCAGGATTCGTCTTCTGGTTCGCCAAAACGCATTTTGTTTTTTCGTATACACATCATTGATAAAGGTGGTATCGATTGCAATGAAAAGGAACGATGGATAAAATCTGGCTTCCTTGTTGGCCACTATAGACTCTTGATGTTCGCAAATCTACGTAATCTACATTCGGAGTACCAGGTCAATCACGTCGTCTATGTTTGTTAGTTTTTTTTCCTCTGGTTAAAAAAAAAATCTACGTTTTATCTCTTGCCCTGGGTACACAATAAGGTCATACGATGCGTTCGCGAAAAATATATCATTTTGACTAAGGAACCTTTAATTTAATTAAAAAATTTATTATAGGGATGATATTCTCCAAGCTGTTATTAAGCCAAAGTGAAGACTGTGACGTTTATGATTTGATTATCAAATAAGTTCGAATAGGGCTTCATAGAAAAAGTAATACAAACAAAAAAGTCTACAAACAAACGTACAATCCTCATTTTGTCACAATTACAGTTTGGCAAAGGGTCCTCTAGCAAACATTTCAAAGCTCTTATTTGGCCTAATTGAATTGAATTGAATTTTATTGAGTCTTTAAGTTTCGAGTTACATATGTCTTATTCTAATTCTGTTTCCTATTCGCTTTAGCGTGTACAAAATTGGCTGTAATGTATGTTCTTCTTTTTCGATTACAAATTTTTGTTTAGCCTCATAGCGGTCAATTTTTATATATAAAAGAATATTGGTCTGTTATGTGCTGGCAATTGCAACGGGTGTAAAAAATATACATATATACAATACCTACAAATATCTTACAAACAAATCGTCGCTTGAAAAGCAAACTGACATAAGTCAAAATTTATCGATTTTGAGTTGGGTATACAGAACGAACCGCAAAAAAAATACTAATTTTCTATCAAACCGTCATAAGTATAACTATTAAACTGACATAAAGAGGGCGTAAGTGTCGTTTTGCATTTATGGTAACATCCCTGATCTTTTTTTTAAGTTTAACATAAACGTTATGTGTTCCTTGTTATTTATTAAATAAAATTTAACTTATTTTAAGTTATTTAATAAACAATATATTTTTTGACTATAAACATTGCTGGTTTTATTTAAAAACAAAACAAAACGACACTTTTTAATACATTTTCTGATTTTGATTTCAAATTTATAAGATATTTTGATGCTAAATGACATAAGTCTAAATTTTTTTTTTTAATGGCTTTTTTGAAAAATTTCAATATACCACTTGAAAGAAGAAAAAAAACAATACTTTTTTGCTCTACAACTTTTTGGTTTTCATTGAAATTCATAACTAAAATTAATTTTTTAAGTAACAAAAAAATTCAAATAGCTTTTCTGAAAATTCAAGAAAAATTTACATATAAAATTTTATGTAATAGAGCGAGAACGCTTTATATGGGTTTTTCATATATGACGAAATCATATTTTCTTTTAGATTTGATAACAATTCTTTGTTTTTAATTTTTATGTATAGAAATAGCAGATTTTCGATAACTTTTTTTTAAATCATAAATTCATTTTTTTAGCAATAAATAGCACAATAGAAGATGAATATACTGAGTTATTTTATGATAAAAATGATATGTTACTGTATGAATTATTAAATTAAAAAACAATGATTTACATTCACTTTAACGGGTTACAAATAGAAGTTTTAATGTTACTATTAATCACAAACATCATAAATGTTAAGCATCTTATTTCTGAAATGCTTTTAGTTTTTGTTAGAACAGGTTTGTCCATTTTGGTATGATTTTTCTTGGAAGGGCCGCCGAAGCCGTACCGCTCGGCGGTTGGGAAATACACCAGACCTTATACGGCGGGAATCCATATGTACTTTGTATCACACAATGTTAATTGTGCACCTGGATTTTGTCCGTGACGGACAGTTATCAACCTTAGGTTGACTCGGTTGCTAGGCCAGAACTGGATTCTGCCTTGTCTTCCGTTTTAACGTATGGCCGTGGCGCGATGGTATGCGTGGTCGCCTGTCAACCTCACTGGTCACAGGTTCGATCCCTGCCGTAGTTCTATGTCATGTTTTTATTCCATTATCATTGATCATTGTTGGGCCGCTGGTTTACTCAATACATGTTGTTCAGGCATAACACTAACAACATGTGATTGATTAAATACTAGTATACCCAACAAATATGACAATGAACAAAATAACGCGAATTATAAAGGGAAATTGATATAAGACACGGCATTTCTCCGCTTTAGCCCAGCCGCCAACCCTGGAGATAAAATCTGAGACAACCACCACAACATATAAAGGGTACGCCATGACTTGATTTTTTAAAAAGATCTGTATCAAATTTCAGAAATCAACAAGAAGAAAATTTCTCTTCTGGATTTGAATTCAGAAGCAAAATCCGAATCTAAAACCAATTCCGGATTGCCAATTGAAAACACCATTAATTATGTTAAAATGACAGCTGATCATAATATTAAATTTTGATACCAATTGAACTCAACTGCCAAATTTTTTTCTGTATGAACATTGCCAGTAAACGAACAAAGTCAATATGTATCCTTAAATTCAATCAAAAACGAAATACACACGGTTTAAGTCAATCGAGCGAATTAACAATTATGTCCATTGAGCAAATCCATAAGACCCAGGAGTATGTTCTATTTTTTTTACGAAATATAATTGATAGAGAATGGAACATGATGATGATGATGATGATGGTAACGGACTCTGATGTTAGCGAATTACCAAATAATGGAGTTGTATTTGTTTTTCCTTCAAGTGAACGAACCATCCATCCACCCAGCCCAGTCAGAATGACACCAGACATCATATTTTTTTTTATTGGTTCTTAAGAGTGGCGACGAATTTAATTGATAGAGGTTTTGTATCGATCAATTTCAACGCAACGAGAGGTTGAAAAAATGATTTGTTTGCCCACATAGCAGACTCTTCAACAAATTTGTCGTCGAGCTGTCAATAGGGAGTTAATTCGGGCAAACTTATTTCACATTCGAATATTATGATTCTTAGTCAACCTCAATTGACATTCACCATGTAGTGCTCTTTACAGGGACGCGCGTTACATCCAGTTTGAGTGTTCAAATTTTCTCGAAAATACTTCAAAATAATCTGCTGTAGTATGTTATGTTGGGTACTTTGGTAGACATTTACTGAGCGGTCGTAAGTTTAAGATTAAAATATCCTCCATTATTAGTTCACAAAAGCGACATTATTATGATCTATTGGGGGAGGAATTTTATTCAGTTAAGATCCCCTTAACCTTACAGCCCGACTTTTTTTCAATAATGCAGGCGCCAGGTAACACAATTAATATATTTTTATAAAAATGCTTTCTTGTTGGGCAAATGGATCGTTTGCGTCTCTCATAGTTCTTAAGAGTCGTCTTCGCTGCAATCTACAAATATAAAGATTTGTTAAAAATTCTTTGGTGCCGTAAAATTCGTAGGTACCTTTCGTTTTAGGATAAAACATCTCGAATAAGATGGAATAAAATAAAATCAACTTCAATTATATCTCACAAATGCAAATTCAGAAACTTGTACACCGAAATATTAAAACACAAGTAATTTGTGAGTTCCGACCTGCCTAGAAGGAGATCACAATTTCGATAGTTTTTGTGGCTCTCACAAGTTGTGACGTGGTGGGGGAGAATACAAAAAAGTCACAAAATCAATTTCACCTCTACTTGTGACTTGTGAGGTATCAGTGATGTTAGGGATAATCGGGTTGTTAGTGTCTCTTTGGGCCCTTAAGTAAATAAATTATGATAAGTTTCTATGCTTAAATCTTAGTTCTTCATTAATTTTAAGTCTTTAGCGACTTTAAGAGGCAGAGGACAAACCAAGTTTGAGAACGCCAAATGATTTTTTTTTTCAATAATAATACAGTATTTGGCGCCCCCATTTATTATCATTATTATTTAAAAACGAAAATTGGAAAATGTTAACAGAGCAGGGTAAATGTAAACACTGCCCTCCAATGTTGGACTCGGGGGTAAACTGATGCGCATTTCTGAAAGCTCTAGTATTTTTATTCAATTTATTAATGGAGCACTGTTTGTATAAGTAGCGATAAGAAAGGGAAGTACACGAGGCGTTGCAACTTGCAACGATGTTCAAGAAACAAACGTTTCCGTATTAGTACTATATTTTATCATTTTAAAAGCTCTATTTCTATCGAATAGATTTAAATGTGCTACAGGAGTTATAGTCTATATCGAACGTATTAAGCTTTTGCCAGATCAGAATGGGGGATAAATTTCTTGCATCGTTGCAGAAAACCTAAGCACCTAGTAGTAATCAATTTCTTTGATGAAAGTACCATTCATGGAAGAAGCCCTGGGGCACACCATGATGAATTTTATGGACATCAGACTTCAAAACCATCCGAAAGTTCGCACTTCTGGCGTCTTTCTGTTTCATTTCTTCAGTTCTTGTCCAAGTTTTTTTTGGAGTGCGAAGTACGTCTTGTGCTCAAGCATTGTCAAAGTGGTTGGGGTTACAGAAATCAACCAAGCGCTTGCCATTGTCGGTGCGACTCCCTCAATCATGTTTTTTCATGACATGACAGAGTCCATTGTTATCATTGCCGACCTCGGTATTTAAGTCTCTCATTATTTAGAGACATCAACGTGGTGTTCATCACCAACCGGCATCATTTAGTCGGTTATAAAATGTCAGAAGAGAGCTCCTGTTTTGAAGACCAGTTAGCTTTCAGGGGCCTTTCCAAAACGGAAACGTACAGTGCTACGAATTAAAGACCATAGTAGTTTCCCGATCTGACACGATGCGGCTCTCCAACTTCTAGTCCTCCAGTTTAGGTCAAAAGTTTGCCGGAAAAAATAAAAGTGGTGAAATCTTTCAGTTTCGTAATGGTACAAAATTGAAAAAACTACTAAGATTTAAATTTAATGAAAATCGATCCAGTCTTAAAGGCTTTGGATGCTTACTTGTATCGCTTACCAAAATTGTGCGAGAGCCACTTTCTCGCTGCCTTCTCTAGTATAAAAGCTATCATCCTTATTGTCATATTAGATTAAATTCTCCGTGCTCGATTTTTACGAATGTAAAACTTGCCCTATTGTGCCTACATCCCTTATACATAATAATATCTTACCTACATTATATTTCAAGTAAAAAAAAAATATTCAGTTAATAGGTAACTCAAGTATGCTAGCGTATTGTTCAAGACCCCTCTTGTCACCGATTCATGGAAACTTTTATACCTACCTTTTATAGCAAAAAAAAAATCCATCGATAACATTTGCTGACATCGTGCGTCGTGATCGTCAGTCGCGTCGTCGGCATGTGCATGTGCACCCATGATTCTTGCCTTGCTGTAATCGAGGACATGCTTTCTTGTTGTTATCATCAACTGTGCATGTTAATTTCTTTTCAAAGATTTTTTTGCTTTTGCAAAACTTCCCTACATATTATATGTAGGTAAGAATTTTTTTTGTTTGCTAAATATCATACTCGTCGCATTTATAATATAAAATTCCCTGCCTGCAACACACAGTGCAACCCCTTTATTTTAAAAAAAGTGCGTAACGTAAATTTTTTTTCTAATTGAATGCAATTCACACCTTAAATTGGCACACACACTGCACACTGCACATGCACGGTGCACATACCACAATGCAGTTGAAGGAAAAAGGTACCAGGACTGGGGCATCTATGTGTAGCTTTACCAAGCTATCAAGCTACCACACCGCTGGAACAATAATTGAAACCGAGGGAAGCATTATAAGAATTAAGAATAAAGAATGCAGTTGCATACTGAGTTGTACATGCCTACATTATGTAGGTACATTTATAAATATATGCTAAAAAAATTTTTAAAAATTAAAAAAAAAAAAAAACAAAAGAAAACTCAGCACAAACTCAAAGGATAATGCTTAAAAGAAACAAGAATGTCCATATATGTATAGAAGAAAGCAGGAGGAAAAAATGGATTTAAAGGATTAATATATTATAGGCATGGCCACCCCTAGTCTGATTTCGTTCCTACTACACCAACCCACCACCACATCACCAGGATTGCCACGTTGGTTAATTCGGTATTAACACTATTGAAAAAAAATGTCAGTAAAGTACAAAACCAAACTCGGCAGTTTATAGCGCTTGTAGATGAAAATTGATGAGTGAAAGATCATTCCCCATATTAAAGTGGTTAGCTATGTATCGAAAAAAGAAACTTTATGTTTTCAGGAATGCACTAAGATGCAAAATTCACTAAGATGCAAATAACAGTACGACGTAAAATGCAGTTAGATACAAAAACAAAATACAAGATACAGTATGATGCAGTACGTTGCGAACTGTAGTAAGATGTAAAATGATGTCAGTTGCTATATGCAGCTGTGTGCTAACGCTAAGTAATGTGCTAAGTCCAATAAGATACAATATGCAGCAAGATGCTAAATGATAAATAAACTAAGATGCAAAATGCACTAAAATATGTTTTATAAAAATAAAAAGTGGGGCCACCGCCTAAACATGCTAATAAAAATTGAGTTCAGGGAAGCTGAGATTCTGTGGACTTGCTACTGGTGAAAAAAAAAAAACGAAGCAGTTTAACCAGCTGAACTTTTGTAACCACTGCTAGGAACTGACAAGACACTACCAATATGACAAAGAAACATGGTGGCGAAATAGTGAAGTCAAAGCACAGAGAAGGAATATTTGCTCTCGAAAATTCATAGAAAATGCTCACGTCAAAAAAAAAAAACAATACAAAGGAGAAGATTCCCTGAGAACTCAAAAATCAATGGCACATGACATTCCAACAATATCGCGGAAGAAAGGCAGCCCGCCAAAGCTCCTGGATCAGACATCAAACAAATTCAACAACACCAAACAAAAGCGGGAGGCCTGTCGACGTTTACTAACGAACCATACAAGTTGAGCCTTAGTAAGAAGCAGTGAAATGGAGTTGTGGTCTCAGTCGAGGACATGCCAACCGTCGGTAAATGAAGAAGATGGATTTAATAGAATTTTTGCTAACAAGCAAACAAAAATACATTTTTTATGTAAATAATAACTGTAGTGATATGTGATCGAATAAGAGCAAGAACGTACAACGCAATCGGGCACTTATGTTTAGTGAAATTTGAAATTCTTATTGTCCCCCCGATGCCTTTCCGTTAACATACTCATCGCCGCCGTACGTATTCGTTAGGTAAAAAGAAAATATATAAAGGTAGGTTAGGGCAAAGTGTTGAGAAAAAAAATTAACCCACACGTCCAGAACCAGAACTTTTAAAGTTTACCCTAAAGTGGATTTTTTTTTGTTGTTCAAATATAAAGGGTGCGTTTCAAAAATTGTGCATCTACGCACTTTTCATTCGTTCCCGTTGTTGTTTTTTTTATTATTTTCATTATTACTAAAGCCCCAGATCGGTTCAGTGTAGGGTTGTGCGTTTGCTTGAATTTGTATTATTTATTTTCTTTTTGTATTTATTCTCCCCCTAGGCACTATTGCCCAACCCCGTAATAATTAAAAAAATATATGACTGTGCTCCATATAATGTGCAGCTATATAAAAAATATGAATGTAGGTATATACAAACTCTTTACGCTTCTACACATGGGTTGCTCCTGGTCTTTGACAACCCAAAGTGCATAAATATCGAATAGGCAGACTTGAAGAAAATGTATTCTCTGAGGGTACAAAATGCAAGAAAAAGCAACAATGCAGCGTTAAATAAGGAAACAACAAAAAATAAGGAAGAAAAAAGTATTATCGTAAGAAGAAAAAACAAAAACAAAAAAAGACCATACATATTGCATAAATATGTATACGAGAGCCCAAGAGCTAGCAGCTGAGAAGTCTTATTAAGTCGTATTTACGATTTTTTACGATGTTATGTGCATTGTATATAGAATCTATAGTACTATCATCACGATGGTTTTTGTGTTGTGTGTTCCACACGTCGGCCACCTAGCGATCACACCACTTACTAATTTTTGGTTGCTGTTTCTGTGTATATACAAGTGCGCCCTCAAAAGACCACAGCACACAACACAAAAACCATCTTGATGATAGTACAATAGGTTCCATATACAATGGCTATGTTCCCTTTTAAAAAAAATGATATTTTCACCTTTTTTTCGCATTTCTTATTCTCACCTAGTTTCCGAGGTAATTTCGTGCAAATATGGTTAAAATTACCTCATTTCAAAATGTGAATTTATATAGGTAATGAGGTAATATTTGAGCTAATTTGGAAACTTCGAACGAAATTACCTTATTAGGGCTAATGAAAAGAGCTTAGGCTTTTTAGCTTTAGGTTTTATGAAGAATTAATATTAAATAATAATATTAATGAAAAAAAAATCCAATGATTTTTGAGGGAATTTTTTTCGCTTTATCCATAGACACCTTAATCATTATGATCGACAAGTACACGCTTAATAATCTTACTTGCAAAATCGCAACTTCACTTCGGAACACTCTTAACGTAAGATCGATATTTACCCAGATATTTGACTTAACATCTAAAGGAGATGACGCACTTTTGGGCCATGACCATTGTATATAAAACTTATAGTACTATCATCACGATGATTTTTGAGTTGTGTTGTGTGGTCGTCTGGGGGCGCACTTGTATATACACAGAACGGGCAACCAGAAAATTAGTTAGTTGTGTGATCGCTAGGTGGCCGACGTGTGGAACGTGTTCATGAGAGTACTATGCAAATTCATATACAATGATAGTACTATCATCAGCACGTTCCACCACGTCGGCCCAAGCGATCACAGCGCATACTAATTTTCTGGTTGCTGTTTCTGTGTATATACAAGTGCGCGCTCAGACGACCACAGCGCACAACTCAAAAATCATCGTGATGATAGTACTATAAGTTTTGTATACAATGGCCATGAGCGTGTACGGACAAGAGTAGTACTGTGAAGATTTATTCATAAACAATGCCCAAGATCATTGTATATAGATTTGCATAGTACTCTCATGAACACGTTCCACACGTCGGCCATCTAGCGATCACATCACTTACTAATTTTTTGGTTGCTGTTTCTGTGTATATACAAGTGCGCCCTCAAACGACCACATAACACAACGTTTGGAACGTGTTCATGAGAGTACTATGCAAATCTATATACAATGCCCAAAACTCGGGT
The DNA here is from genome assembly GCA_958431115.1 of Syrphus vitripennis. Classification (NCBI taxonomy): domain Eukaryota; kingdom Metazoa; phylum Arthropoda; class Insecta; order Diptera; family Syrphidae; genus Syrphus; species Syrphus vitripennis. The sequence goes on along the minus strand of OY288111.1, from coordinate 5,598,770 downwards.
CTAAGGTTTGACTATGAATATGCCCCAATGTTTTCTGTTTTATTTTTGTTTTTTTAATCAGACATACATAATATATGTATTATAATAAATATCGAAGTATAAATATTTTTTTATAAATCATTGCATTTAGGAGAGGACGGGTCAAATAGAGCCACTTTACATTTGCTGATTTAAAAAAAAATATATTATACGGAGATAAAAAGCATAAATAGTGCCTTATCGTTGGAGCATATTTCTTGCTTTTCGTGCAATGCCAGAAAAACGGTATTACAACTTTCATCAGTGGAAACCTTTGTATATGAAAACTATAGTACTATCATGGCGAGTTTTTTTAGGGTTGCCCTGACCCTTGTGGTGGCGCTGCAAAATGTGAGGTGTAAAATTTGATTTTGGGAGTCGGAAATTGGTGGTAGGGGCAAGAGGAGACTATTTTTGGGTTATTGCATCCAAAAAATATCAATAAATATCGATTAAAACCTCCATAAGCTCTCCGTAAAAAAAAAGAGTAAGGGTTGCCGGCTTACTTTAGAAGTCGCCCCATTCGACTTCCACCATGAGAGTACTATAATTTATCTATACAAATGTGGAAACATAATGTAATTCATTTGGTCTTATTGGTTGTTGCACCTGTTTTAGGATGTGTTTTGAGCAGCACTCCAGCTGAATATGAAGCTTATAAGGTTTGTAATATAAATTAAAACGAAAAAATATTGTCAAAAATTAATTTTACAAAAATTCAACAAAAAAATTCTGTCAAAAAAAATTGTCAGTGAACAACCAAGTGGACATTTTTTTGAACCCCGATTGTAAAAATTTGGTTAAAAAGCGTTGCGAAACGATGATGCACAGGCCTTATGACATTGGTATCGCTTCTACTCTGTCAAAAGTGGGGTCGGACAGGGCTAGATGTGTATCACACAAGATGTGGATCACAAGGCAACCTGTGATCCAATTGGATTCTCCTGGTCACCAAAGCAGGACATTCGCAGAGGGAATGGATTAGCGTTTCTCTTTCCCGTTGGTTACAAGTACGGCAAAATGTGTTCGGTACATACCGCAACAAACCTGGCTATGTCTTGCCTGGGCCTGCATAGAAAATTGTTTGAAGATGGGAAATATCTTCCTAGATATAATGCATACCTCTATTTGCCAGAACCCAGATTACGCTTACATCGAAGTTAATGTGGTGGTGATTGTAGATTATTGGCATAGTAAAAAGATACCAGCAAACCCTGTGTATTTCTGTCCTCAAACCTGACAGCTGTCAGATCATCATCATCTTCATCAGCTCGACAACCGGGGTCCGTTCCTGGCCTCGTTCAACAAGTTTCTCCACCTATCCCGGTCTCAAGCCGACGTCATCCAGTTGCGCACCCCAACGCTTCGGGTGTCCTGGTCTACGCCATCTTTCCAGCGCAAACACGTTGTCGTCTACCATAGAATGTACCACAAAGGACTTTCCGACCCTGTTCCTCTCCCCTCATGCGAGCTAGGTGCCCTGCCCACTAGAGTCTACCGAGCTTAATTTTTGTCACTATGTCTGCTTCAAGGTAGATTGCGTACAATTCATGATTGTACCGTCTCCGGAATCGTCCTTCCTCACATATGGGGCCAACAATTCTCCTTAAGACTTTTCTCTCGAACGCGGCTAAGAGGTCGGAGTGTCTTTTGCTAAGCACCCAAGTCTCGGATCCATACGTGAATACTGGCAGGACCCTGGTCCTGTATAGCAACAGTTTTGAAGTTATGGTGAGATTTCTGGATTTGAACAGCTTTGATAAACTATAGTAGGCTCTGTTGGAATTGAGCAGCCCCCCGCGTATTTCTTCTTCTATATTATTATCGGCTGCTACTATTGACCCAAGGTATTTAAAGGATTGCACCACTTCAAATTCGTGCTCCACTCCTTGATTGTTTGACGCATTCGACCCCACCATGTACTTTGTTTTACCTTCACTAATGTGCAGCCCCAGATTTTTTGCCGCCTGCTCGATCTGGATGAAGGAATCGTTTACAGCTTGTTCGGTCGTTCCGATGATGTCAATGTCATCTGCGTAAGTCAATATCTGGTTTTACCTGTTGACGATGGTCCCTCTTGTTGCCGTTCCAGATGCACGGATTGCTTTCTCCATCGCCAGGCTAAAGAGGAGGCAGGCCAAACCATTCCGTTGTCGGAGTCCATTAAAGATGTTGATTGGTCTGGATAGCAATCCGGCTATTTTTACTTTGCTTGTTACGTTGGTCATGGTGAACCTACAAAGTCGTGTCCATTTATTTGGGATGCCGCATTCTCTCATGGCTTTGTAAAGATCTACCCTGGCTATGCTATCATAGGCGACCTTAAAGTCTATAAACAGATGGTATGTTGGAATGTTAACTTCAAGAAATTTTTCCGTCGCCTGCCTAAGGGTAAAGATCTGATCAGTTGTTGATTTACCTGGATTGAAACCACACCGATATTGTCCGATTATGGTTTTAGCGTATGGGGCTATCCGTTCTTGTAGGATAGAGGAGAGTATCTTATACGCGGTACTCACAACGCGATACCTCTATGATTGCTGCACGTTGTGACATCTCCCTTCTTATGTATTGGGAAAATTATACCTTTTCGCCAGTCTTCTGGCATTTCTTCCTGCTCCCATACGTACACCAGAATATCATGAAATTCTAAGCTAAAATACAAGTTCTGGGATTACCTTGGTCTGGTTATCTTGGAGACCCTGAGGCCGCTTGTCCACGGTTCTTGGATAACGCCGATATCAATGTTTTCCTCCCTTAGGAAAACTCTCAGATTATCTGAAGCTCACTTAGAGTGCTTCAGATTAATCTGGATGACCTTCAGAGCGTTTTTTAATTACCTTTTTTTGCAGAGCTCATCTCACTTGGGACCTCGACGCCGCCAACAACCTCGTCGGTGGTGTCTGCTCCCTGACTGCAGAATTTCAATTTTGGAATTCCTTAGTTTATAATCGGCTTTTTCGAGAGCCCCTATGCTTTCAAAGTCTTGCATGGGAACCAGCGGATTCAACCTTTGAAGACCGCGAATCAGCTTCTGTCCACTTGACTTTATGCTCAGGCAACCAAATGCGAGCCTTTGGTTGTCTAGGGATTCCCTTAGCTGGGATAAGCTTGAGCTTAAAGCTATCTCAGTCACTGTTAACCTCAGCAATGCTTTCACTAAGGAAATCCCTAGAAAATCTGTCCGCACACTTGATCACCCTGAATCCCCTAAGCATCTCGCTAGAGTCGAAACTAGGGTAGGGGCCCTCACTACTTGATAGTGTGTAGGAAAATACCAACTCGGCTCGCCCTCGATAGAGTTCCACGCGCTCAACAGACCTTTGCTTTTGCTGTTTTTAGATAGCTCATCCACAAATGATACTTTCAATTCAATTCAATTCAATAAGTCTTTATTCTCACTTAAATTAGTAAAATATTTACAATAATTCATAGAATTAAATTTTAATTTATTAATGAGAATAGGTAGAGGCATCTTTATATTAGGAAACTAATTGAGATAATGCCACATTAATAATAAACTTTTTTGTGGGGTGTAAAAAGAACTACTTATACAAATTTTTTACATAATTTTAATCAAAATTAATTCAATTTACATAATTATAATTTAAAATGACATCAAATCAAAAATTCATGCTAATAGATAAAAGAAAAATTAAGCATATAGTATAAATCTATATTGAATACAAACAATCGATAATAAGAAGTTCATATAATAAAACAAACCATAAAAGTATTATTTATAAGTTACAATATTTATAAAAGCAGACCTTCAATTTTTTTCTGATCAAAGCCAAGAAGCCATAATTTTAATTTTCTTGTGAAATCCAACAAACTATTTGAAGGCCGAATTTCAAGCGGAAGAGTTTTAACAATTTACAAGACAGGATGGAGTAAAAGTTTCTGTATTTAGTAGTGCGAAAGGAGGGAATATTTGCAAAGAACATTGCATATCTACGAAAATTATGGCCATTGGACTTTGTAAATAACCTCCTCTTATAAAAATAACCTTTAAAACTTTGAAGTAATACAAATATCTCACCTGAGCTTGTTAAAGTAAGCACCACCCCAATTTCGATTGAAATATACAAAAGTAAATAGTCTTTAATCTATATAAACAGCGAGTGGAAGAAAAAAGAAATTGTTTTAAAATGAATATGTGTTTGGAACAATTTAAATTTTGATCAAAAGTCACACCTAGGTATTTGAAAGTATGAGCAGTTGAGCACTGTCAATTTTGAAGCAACTATCAGTGCAATCATGAGTTTTGTCCAGAGATCAGAAATAAATCTCAACCTTTTGAAAGGTTCCCTAATAAATGTTATTTCATGAGCTTTTCAAAAATGCTCACTCAATATCCCTTATTTTCAACCAAAGTAAATATCGGTAAAGGTCTGAGAGAAACCTTTATTTTTTTATTTTTTAGGTTACGGTTAGGTTAGGTTATTGGGCTGACAATTGATGTAGCTATCGTCACACTTAGATCAATGTAGATCCATTGTGTTACCCTTAAGTGTAATTACTCTTTTCCTGATAAAAACCTATGTGTTCTATAGTCAATCAAGCCTTTTAGAGGCATTGATGAAATTCAATATGCTGATTTCTGGTGTATTGGATAGATCTTTGAGATTATCAAAGAAGTATCTACCAAGAAATTTCCTTCTTTGGTGACAGAGCGCGGGACAGTGACAGAAAAAATGCGTTGTGTCTTCGTGCACTTCTTCGTCACCACATCCCCTGCATAAGTCGTCTGTACTGTGTTATTTATGGTATTTCAGTAAGTTATGTCCTGTGATTATGCTCGTAAGAGAGCGAAGGGATTTCTTACTAAATTGCATAATTTTGTCCGTCTTCTGTATTGAAACAGGGCCATATTTTCCTAGTAGTTTCACAGGTGTCAAGTAGACTCCATCTTTCATTGGATTTCTCTAGAATTAAATCTGAAATTTTCTTTTTAATGTCGCAGGGTGGGATATTGACTAGCTCTGCTTGACTAGCGTCAAGCGCTGATCCTTGCCTTGCTAACTCATCGGCTTTTTCATTACCCGGTATCTCGCTGTGCAAGTCACTGTACCTTTGTCAGAGTTTTTAGGTTTTTGCTTTTCTCAATTGCATTCCACCAGACCAGATTACCATAAGTTAGTATTGGTCTAATTATTGCCAAATACATCCACCTGATAATTTTTGGACTCGGTCACCAGGATTTCCCAAAGATTCTGTTGCAAGAATAGAATGCAATCATTCCTTTTTTGGCTCGTTCCTTAGTGTTAAGACTCCAGTTTAGTTTCCTATCTAGAATCACATCAAGATATTTCGCTCTATCTGAAATCTTCAGAATTGTGCCTTCGATTGAAGGAATTCTGAAGGTTGGTATTTTCGTTTTATTTGTGAAGAGGACCAGTTCTGTTTTTGACGGGTTAACCATCAGTCCACATTTCTTAGTCCATCTATTAACCTTAGAAAGGGCGTATTCAATCTGTTCGCTGATAGTGGATAAGAATTTTCCTGTCGCTAATAAAGCAATGTCGTCAGCATAGGCTACTACCTTTACTCCACAGTATTTCAGATCGAGTAGGATTGAGTTCATAACTAGCACCCAAAGAAGCGGTGACAGGACTCCTCCTTGTGGGGTACCTCTAGATGTGTTTACTCTCATCTTTATACCTGCTAGTTCCGAGTTAATTTGTCTGTTTTTTAACATTCACATAACCCAATCTATTACACAATCATTGACTTTATTGTCTACCAGGGCTGTTTTTACTGCTTCATTCTTCACGTTATTAAAGGCACCTACAATATCGAGAAACGCAGCAAGGGTATATTCTTTATCGCTTAGAGTTTTTTCCACCGTGCTAACGACGCTATGAAGAGCGGTTTCTACACTCTTCCCCTTAGTGTAGGCGTGCTGAGCTGGGGATATTTCAACCAGCTTCAGAGTGCCTCGAATATGTAGGTCTATCAGTCTTTCAAACGTTTTAAGAATAAACGATGTCAGGCTGATTGGTCTGAAGTCTTTTGCTTCTGTGTGGCTAGGTTTGCCAGCTTTTGGAATAAAAACCACTTTGACTTCGCGCCATGATAAGGGAACATATCCCCATTTTATACTGTTAATAAATATATTTTTCAGGAGCGGTATTATAAGGGTTTCGCTTTTTTGTAACATCATTGGAAATATGCCGTCGAGCCCAGGGGATTTATATGGAGAAAAGGAATGGAATGCCCATCTGATCTTTTCATCCGTTATAATGTCCGATGGTACAGCGTGTTCCGTGTAGGATTCTGTTTTCAGGTTGCTGTCTTTTGACCCGCAACCTGGAAAGTGAGTAGTTATCAAGTATTTAAGAGTCTCATTGCAGGATTCAGTCCAGCTCCCAGTGGGTATCTTGAGAGATCCCAGAGGGATTGAGTCTTTAGAAAGAATTTTCCTCAGTCTGGCCGATTCGTTGGTACTCTCGATTTCACTGCAAAAAGTTCTCCATGAGCTTCGTTTCGCTCTTTGAGTTTCTGCTTTAAATTTTCGCTGACTGTTTTTATATATATCCCAGTCATTATCGTTTCTAGTACTCTTAGCAGCATTAAAAAGTTTTCTCGTTTCTTTTCTCAAATTGCTGAGTTGTAAGGTCCACCATGGTGGTTTCTTTTTTCCCTTCCCTATGTGTTTCAGTGGACAACTTTTCTCAAAGGCGTTATTTAGAATCACACTGAGTTCGTCGGATGCTTGATCAATATGTTTGGGTTCTTGAATCACAGTGTTACTGAGATTTCTGCTTCTCATCTCTAATTCCTTATTAAAGAGATCCCACTTAGTATTCCTGAGATTCCTATACTGCCGACGTAAGGAGAAAGGGCGTAAGTGCCAAAAATCAAAAATTATGTAGAATAATGATTTTTAAAATAAAAAAAAAAAAAATTTAAAGGTGCGAAAAACAAAAACACTAAAATGCATTTATCTGAAAACTACAAAAATGGAGATACGGCCTTTTGGCTTATGACGGCAGTATAGGGTTTCGGAGTTTCCACTGTATCGTTTATCAAGAAGACTATAAGTTTATGGTCTGAGAATGATTCCTCCTTGAGGACATTCCATTGATCGATAGAAACTGTGTCTGTGTTATTAGTAACAGTTATATCGATCACTTCTTCCCTATTTTTAGTAACAAAAGTGGGCTCGTTGCCCCTATTTGCGACGAAACGGACGAAAAAAGAGAATTTATATATATTATAAGAAATAAGATTGGACCAAGCACAGAACCCTGTGGTACACCTAAGTTACTCATTTTTAGACTACTAGTAGAACCACTGATTATCACATATTGTGTCCTATTTTTAAGTTAACTCTCAAACCATCTGTACATAGAACCTCGAAATCCTATCTTAATTTATCTAATAAAATTGTGTGACCAACCATGTCGAAAGCTTTCGTTATGTCAACAAAGAGCCCAGCACAACAATTTTTATCATCTTAACCTTTATAAACAAAAATCCAACAACGCATGTTCAGTGAAAAGACCAGACCTAAAACCGAATTGCAAGGGACTGAAAAATTTATATTATTCAAATAGGACAAAATTTTTGTCTTCGTGATTTTTTCAAAAACCTTCGAGATAGATGGCAATAAAGAAATGGGTCTATAGTTTGAAATTTCTGATTTATTTCCCTTTTTAAATAAGGGAATAATTAAAGTAGATTTAAAGCTTACAGGAAAGATTCCCGAAAAAACAATGGAATTAAGAAGAAAGGATAGTATATCGACAATGTTTGGACCGATATGTTTTGGCAATGTATTGGAAATTCCGTCTAGACCCTTTGAATTTGAATTTTTTAAAGAATTAATAGTTTTAAGCACTTCCAACCCTGTTACAGGAACAAAAAAGAAACTATTTATGTTATTATTATCTGATCTTGCTTCATTACAGTATTTATGTACATTTAGTTTGGTTAACACCTAAAAATTAATTTTGACCAACAGATGCAAAATAATCACTGAATTAGTTTGCTATTTCCTTTGGATTTGAAATAACGTCACTTCCCACTTTAATTGAACTATATTCTGTTTTAGATGAAACCTTGCGATTCATAATACAATTTATTGCATCCCACTCTTTCCTGGTATTCCCCTTTGCATGTTCTATTAATGGTAATAGCTATCTTTTACATTTCTGATTTCACCAACTTTTTTAGAGTAACGAATAAAACGACTTCTTAAACTAGAATTCAATGGATGCTTGCTACATTTCTTGCTTAATTTGTGTTTTTGTTTGAATTTTTTAAGTAGATTACTTGTTATCCAAGGCTTTATATTAGTATCTGACTTTTTTCTTAAATCAGAGAATGAAGAAGCAGTTATGTGATTTTTAAGCATGTGTAAAAATATGTCAAATGCTTTTGAAGACTCGTTTTCAGCGTTAACACTTTCCCAATTTTCAAAACATAATCTATTATTTAATTCCATAAAATTAATCATGGTAAGACTAAGACAAATATTAATAATAGTACTCGTTGTATTTTCAAAAAATAGACCAGTCATACAATGATCACTTATATGAATATTAAGGTTAATACTAGCAATATTATCCAACGAAATCTAGCAAATATATGTATGGTCCTAACAAGTTCCAGAGATTGGCCTAGTGGGTTCATTCAAAAAGAAATTAGTCCATTTTCTGCCATGGCAGCCAAATAAATTTCTAAAGTAGAAATACTTACAAGTATATCTAAATTAAAATCTCCTAACAGAATCAGGTTTTTCGAGTTTTCCTTTAGCAATAAGTTTGGTATCTCATCAATAAAAATAAGGGGCGATGAAGAATGAAATCTATAAACACAAATAAATGTGAAGTTATTATCATTAAAACTACATTTAACTTAAGTAAAATCCGCGATGCAAAAATTTAATATTTCAACTTCACAATCGTAACAAGTCTTTACAAAAACTCCCACTCCCCACCAGGGGCGGACTAAGAGGCAGTGGAACCCGGAGCGGTAAAGCAAGCTTACACCCCTGAAAAAATTTAATAAAAAACATACACAAAGATCTCTTCTAAATATGCTTTCGAGCTTTTATTGCACTCAATGTTTCTATTATATCATCATAAACTATATTTTTTGTGTGCTCCTTTTTGATTGAAAGTAAAGCCAGATTAGTCAACCTATTTTGGCCCATTGTTGATCTTAGATAATTCTTAATCAACTTTAATTTTGGAAAGCTTCGTTCACACGATGCCACTGAGACGCAAAAAATTCTCTTCGCCAATGATAGACTCTGTAATGAGTCTAAAAAGTCCCCCTTTACAATGAAGCTTAAAAATTGGAAGGCTGTCCAAACTCCCATGTGACGCCGTATTCGCCAGATTTCCAATATGATACTGTTATCTGTTAGTTCTGTAAATATTGAGGTAAGCATCGGAACAACAGCACGCAGTTCTTCTTCCGTTCCATACAACAATATTTTCGGTTGAAGAGCAGAGAAAACTGACGCAATGTCTTCCATGGCATTCATCATCATAGTCTCGACAACCGGGGTCCGGTCCTGGCCTCCTTCAACAAGTCTCTCCACCTATCCCAAGGCTTCGGGCGTCCTGGTCTACGCCATCTCTCCAGCGCAAGCATGGTCTACCACGCTGCCGTCTACCATAGAATGTACCACAAAGGACTTTCCGAGCCGGTTCCTCTTCACTCATGCGAGCTAGGTGCCCTGCCCACTAGAGTCTACCGAGCTTAATTTTTAACACTATGTCTGCTTCAAGGTAGATTGCGTACAATTCATGATTGTAACGTCTCCGGAATCGTCCTTCCTCACATATGGGGCCAACAATTCTCCTAAAGACTTTTCTCTCGAACGCGGCTAAGAGGTCGGCGGCTATTGGGCGATTATGGTTTTAGCGTATGGGGCTATCCGTTCTTGTAGGATAGAGGAGAGTATCTTATAGGCGGTATTCAACAACGTGATACCTCTATAATTGCTGCACGTTGTGACATCTCCTTTCTTATGTATGGGGCAAATTATACCTTTTCACCAGTCTTCTGGAATTTCTTCCTGCTCCCATACGTGCACTAGAATATCATGAATTGCTTGGCGTAAGGCTGGCCCGCGTGGTGGAATAGTTCGGCTGGTATACCATCGGCTTCCGGGGCTTTGGTTTTCTTAAGCCGGGCTATAGCCTTCTCAACCTCTTCTATGCTTGGTGGCGGTAACATAGGGTATTCTTCTGGAAGTAGTGGAGCCTCTACTTCTGCAGTGAGCTGGCCATTTAGCAATTCATTAAAGCTTCAGTATGCTTTGGGGATCGGTGATCAGATTTCCCTCTCCGTCATTGCAGTAAGTGCAGCGTGGTGTGTACTGCGTCATGTTTCGGACGGATTGGTAGAACTTCCGTGCCTTGTGCTGACCTCGCTCTCGGCTTCTTTTTAAATCACAGATGACGTTCTTCTCCCAGGCTGATTTCTGTCTGTGAAGCCGTTTTTCTATTCTTCTGAGTTCTTTATATTTATCTTCGCGTGCCCGCGTTCTATGAGATTGTTGCATTGCTCGGTACGCAACATTCTTACGTTCAGTCGCTAGCTTGCATTCATCATCAAACCAGTCATTCCGACTTCTACGACTGCTGCCTAAGATGGAGTTGGCAGTACTAATGACAGTGTTCTTAAGGCGTGTCCACTTTTCATCTACGCCCAGCATACTGGCTCCAGGACTTACTCTTCCTGGATCGAGTCCTAACGCATGTCCAGAGGTGTTACTGGTGTTTTCGTTGCGCAGTGCAGCCGTGTTGATTCGAACCTGATCGGCGGATGCAATACGTCTTCGCAAGGCAATCCGCCCTCGGAAAACCATACCAACAAGATGGTGATCCGAGTCGATATTGGCACCTCGGTGCGTTCGTACCGTCATCAAGTTCGAGTAGTGGCGACGGTCTATCAACACGTGGTCAATTTGGTTACGAGTGATTCCATCAGGTGATACCCAGGTGGCTTTGTAGATATCATTACGCGGGAACCTGGTACTCGCAACGACCATGTTTTTCGATGCTGCCAATTCTAGGACTCGAAGTCCATTATCATTAGTGTTCTCATGCAAACTATGGGTGCCTGCGTGATGCCTGAATACCGGCTCCCGACATATTTTGGCGTTCAAATCCCCAAGGATGATTTTAACATCATACCTTGGACAGGCATTGAGGGCCCTCTCGACTTGTTCGTAATAAGTCTCTTTTTCTTCGTCTGAGGACTCCTCTGTAGGTCCGTGAACGTGAATGAGGCTGATGTTCTTAGATTTGCCTCGCACGCGGAGGGTGCATAGCCTTTCGCTTATAGCGTTAAAGCCGATTATGGTAGACTTCATTTTTTCGCTGACCAGGAACCCTACCCCGAGCACATGGTGTTTTGTATGACAGCTGTAATATAAGTCATATTCTTTCTTCTGCAAAACACCATTCCCTGTCCATCTTATTTCTTGCAGTGCTGTTATGTCAGCTTTATATTTTGACAGGGTATCGGCTAGCTGCTGTGCAGCTCGAGCTCTATAGAGCGATCGTACGTTCCATATGAAAATTCGTAAACGTTGTTTCGTTTTCGTTGCAAGGGTTGTCGTCGTGAAATCAGTCCGTTTCCGAGGCTTGTTGACGGTCTCGTAATTCTTTTAGTTTTACGGAACAGGGAATTAGCCTGTTGCCAACCTGTGGAACTAGCCTGATTATATTTGCCAAACCTTTTTAAAGGACTGTTTCTAGCGGCCGCCGCGAAGAGGCTATGATCACACTTCCACCAGTCCCGAATAGTTACGGCACGTGCATGTTTTCGTATGCTACATGTTATTCCCCCTATTCGGCTAATGGCTGACCGCCCTTCCATGGCTGTTTTGGAACTATAGCCTACAACCAAACTCAGCGAACAACAAACTATAATTATTATTATTCATACTCATTCTCATATTTTTGCAAAAACCAGTTATTCTCTCATACATAAAAATCACTCATTTCTCTTAAATTCCATTGTTATCTAATTAGTATTACGTATAACTTGTCACTTGTAAATCAGACCTTGCCCAGTTAAGTCAATCTTCTTTTCCTTTGCTATAATCCTAAATAATAACATTTTGTCATAATTTAATTAAAATTATTTATATTATAAAAAAAAAGTTTATCATTTATTGATCAAAAGAAAAAAAAACAATCCTTCCTATCTCCCGGATCTCCTTCCCATTCAATGGCATTAGACCGATGAATAAGTTCAGTGTAAAATGTATCCTGACATTCTAGCATGGATCTTTGTGTTTCAACTTCCAACGTCAAACCAGCATCTTGAGCCCTTTCGACAGGCATAATTTTCTTCTTTTTCATTCTTCCCCGCCCTTCAATTGAAATTTCCAGCTCGGTGCATTGTTGTTTTGCGTAAATTATGGCCTTGTTCACGGTTTCATCACGATTTTCATGAAGAAAACTCACGAGTGCCTTAAGTTTTATAATACTTTTTTCTAGAGCCCGGATTTTTGCAAATTTTTCTGTGCTGCATCAACTTCTTCCAAAATATCGCACCAGAAGAAAAGACATCTAATACAAAAACTTAAAGTCGCATACAGCAGATAAGAGTATGGTTGCCGCACCTCTGGTATCCAAATTTTCCTTGCTTCCTAAAGAGTGTACTCCACAAAGGTTTAAAGAATGGTTTGCACATGGCGGAAACAAAGCCTTTGGATTAATTTGTCGAATTAATTTTACCGGCCATAGTCGCAGCATTATCATAACCCTGAGCCCTGCAAAGGTTAATGTCAAGACCATCTTCATTGAGCTGCTTCAAGATATCTTCAGTAAGTTCTTTGGCAGTCTTTCCAGATGTAGGAAAAAACCCTAGAAAGGATTCCCTCACCTCAACTTTGCCGTCCTGAATGTGAATGTATCTAATGACCTCGCTCATTTGGTCAATGTGTGATTCATCGGGTGTCCTGTCGAAAATAATGCCAAAGTACTTCACCTGGTGGATATCTTCCACAATTTTTGTCTTCACTTCTTTTCCCAAAATGCTTATGAATTCATTTTGGATATTCTTTGACAAATATGAGCTGACTCGTGTCTTATCACTTATTGAATGCTCGATTCTCAACAAATGTTCCTTCAAAACTGGTTCATATTTGGATATAAGTTTCACCAATTCTAAGAAATTGCCTCTACTTTCCGATGACAAGTCCTCTCTGTTGCCTCGAAAAGAAAGGTTTTGACGAGCAAGAAACAAAATTACGTCCAAAAGGCGTGTTAGAATATCGCGCCATTTCTTTTTTTCTGCACCAATTGACATTTGCCAATTTTTGTCGATTGTATTTTGCAGCTTTAAGCCCATTTCTAAGGTTTTCCACTTTTCTAATGAAGTTAGATGGTTATCCGATGCCTCGTGCTCGAATACCTTAGGGTTAAGCTTCCACCACATCATAGAGAAATTACTTACCTAGAGAACCGACCGGTACCCTTCTTGCTTCTTAAACCCGCAAATTTTATTTGAGGAGAATAAGAGAAAACTCTCTTAATTCTCCTATCGGTGTATACATGTGAGTTGTGAAAAAAAGAACTAAATGTCAGATTGGACTACAAAAACAACTAATGGACTTTTTGTTATTTGTCAAAAATGACAGACTTGCTGAGGTTTGTATTTTCTGTATTTTTGAGTGGACACAAAAAAACAGTCGTGTAATACCTAATAAATTTGCTCTATCTTTTGTAAAATAACTTAACAAAAACTTATAAACCTTGTAGCCTGGCCAATTCTAAGTCGGCAAATTTTGTATCATCTAAGTGTATTTAAATTAGTTTTAATCAAAATATGTAAACTGAAAGTAAAGAAAATCTCAATAAAGTACTACTACTACTACTACTGTATTTTCTGTATTTTGTTTTAATATTTTTACAAATTGTTATAATTAATTTATTATTCAACCAATTCATCAGGTTCATCAACAAAAAAGATATCAAAATCAACAACAACCGCAACAAAAGCAAACATCTGTCTCCAATTACCAGAACAAGCAGCAGCAACAGCATATTGTTACGATAGGGCCGCGCGTTCCTGCAGGAAATGCACCAGATTCCTCGCCAGCTTTATCGGCTGCTGGTTCGGAGGTACCGAGTCCATTTGGCGACCGAAAATCAAATGTGATAAAGAATACAACCCAAGAGACCCAAGTAAGTTTGATTATTTTCATATTCTCGCATTTGATAATGTTTTAAATCACATACATATTTCTCTTTCTTAGCAAATAATTCCACAAAAAGTTGTCCAATTCAATCCGAAACTTGATCCTGTAACATCACTTTCAGAATATTGTGTTGTAAGGCGGTGTGCGCAACTTGAATACACTTTCTTCAAATCGAAATTCTCCAAGTTGTTGCAGTGTCATGAACTATTCTATGAAAGTGTTAACTCTACGTATCCAAATGAAAATTTGGCTAAATTCTCTTGTGCCAGTTTGGCCACTGATGAAATAAAAATACAAGACAGTCGTGGTCGTCGTCATTTGCCTGTGTTCCCTGACACCGATCAAGAGTTAACGGCTACTTAGCCGGCAAAGCAGAGGGTAGTATGATTAATATACAGGTTGTGCTGTATGATACATCTTCGCAGGAGGATGTTAATTTAAATCCCTTGGTTCTGCATCAAATCTGTGATGATACTCCACCACCGGAAATTAAACGAACTGGTCTAACAATTGTTCTTATAACCCACATTACAGATTGTCTGTAGATGTTGGAGATGTTTTCTTGTAGGTCAAGAAATCTGAGTTGCAATATGTGCAGGTTTGTATCTATATAAACTCTGTTCCAAAGAAACATTCATAAATAATTACTTTTTTTTCTCTATTTAGAAACTCATAAATCAACTTATAGAGTCTAAATTCAAGAAAGACCAGCATAAAGTGACCCTAGCTGATATTCAAACTTCGAATGTTTTTAATTTGTGATAAAACCACAAATCGGTGGCATCGTGGAGTATTGGCTAATCCAAATAATCAACAAGACAACAACTAAAAGAAGATGAATTTGATTCACACAGGTAATGACTAAATTCCAACTGCCACTAACATAAGCAAATTAGTTAGACATTAATTTGCTTGTCCTTTTGCAAAATCGTTACCTACTAAAGA
This sequence comes from Syrphus vitripennis, assembly GCA_958431115.1. NCBI lineage: Eukaryota > Metazoa > Arthropoda > Insecta > Diptera > Syrphidae > Syrphus > Syrphus vitripennis. The sequence continues at coordinate 5,583,628 of OY288111.1, read as the reverse complement.
ATTTCATTTTATTTTACAGGTGAAAAGCCCTACGCATGTTCGGTGTGTCCTAAAGCCTTTATTCAACGTGTTGTACTTAGGGAACACATACGCTCCCATCATTCTGGACTGGATTTCAAAAGGCAGACATATTACTGCTCTGTATGCCCCAGTATCCTGCCAACATCAAATGAATTGATTCAGCACTTAATTTTTTAGACAAACAAATAATGTAACACGTTTATTGTTATTCATACATTGTACATAAGTAAAGATGTAAGAAAAACGAGGCTTTTTTTGTAAAATATATTCCAATTTGCAAATAAAAGAAACATGACATATTTATGAATTTCATCCTTGATAAACAGGTATTGCTATAATGGTAATGCTTAGCACTGACGATTGGTAGATCTGGTCATATTTTTGAATAAAAAAAGTCTCAGAAACGAGTGAACAATGTCTGTCCATATTTTCAGAAACTTTATTCGAATTGAGATCAAGTGTTGGCGGTAAATTTAAAAATATTTTTTGTAAACACCCTAGTGTATGTGCTAGGATTCCATCTTACTGCATACATCTGAATTTAAATGAGAAGCAAATAAAAAAGACAACAAATTGTAACCTGGTAAGCGTAGTTTAGGAGTGCTTTTCCAAATTAAAACTTTTGAGTAAAAGATTTAAATGCTACTTGTAACAGCATTAAGTGCTGATTCCAAAAAGGTATCATATCTGTACGATTTACCGTTGGCCAGATACACTGCAAAACGTTTTTCAACTTTCTCAATTTTTGCCATTATGAAGAAAAATGAAAAACGTTTTGCAGTGTATCTGATGAACGATACGTCTTACAGAGATGGTTGATACAAACGAGCATTAAAATTAGTTAAAAGAGAGTAACCATTAAAAAAAAAATAACTTTTGGGACATTCATATTGCAACATGTAAGGGTGGTTTTAGGGTGCTTTTCCAAATTAAAACGTTTGAGTAAGAGATTTAAAAGTTTCTTGTAACAGCATTAAGGCTGATTCCAAAAAGGTATCATTCATATCTGTAGGATTTACGGTTGGCCAGATACACTGCAAAACGTTTTCCAACATCCTTACTTTTTTCTATCAAGAAGAAAAATCAAAAACATTTTCGAGTGTATCTTAGCACCAGTAAGCCTTAAGGAGATGGTTAATACCTTTTTGGAATCAGTAATTAACCCTTCAAAAATGAGTACACAAATTAGTTGAAAAAAAATCACCATTAAAAAAAATTCACTTTTGGGACTCACATAGAGGAACCTGTATGCGTAGTTTGAGGGTGCTTTTTCGTATTAGAATTTTTAAGTAATATATTTTAATGCAACTTGTAACAATATCAAGTGCTGATTCCGAAAGGGTATCATTCATCTCTCTACGACTTACCGTTGGCCAGATACACTGCAAAACGTTTTCCAACTTTCTCACTTTTTGCCATCATGAAGAAAAATCAAAAACATTTTGCAGGGTAGCTGGCCAACCGTAAATTGTACAGACGTGAATGATACCTTTTAGGAATCAGCACTTAATGCTGTTACAAGTAGCCTTTAAATCTTTTACTCAAAAGTTTCAGTGTGGAAAAGAACCCTTAAACCATATCCCATACATTCTAAATGCACCAGATTTATGGTAAAATGCATCAGTCTTTGAACAAAAATATTCAACAAAATTTCATTTAAATTAGTTTTATTTCTCGTCATTTTAACTAAACAAAAATATGCCTATTCAACTTGCAAACAAAGAAATTTAAAAAAAAAGTGCTTGGCTGGAATCGCAAAATAACCGCACAAAATATCTAAAAAAAACACAATCAAACTGCTCTCTTGAGGCTTTGGCATGTTGGTATTGTCGTGCTTGCCCTGGTTGTCCAGCGTAGCCGGATATTCAAACATACTTTGTAAATGTTGTGATAACATTTAACTTAAATCACTTCGCATAGGATCGGATAAAAGCTTATCTATCCAATCTCATTCATGTGAATCCTTTACATATGGACGCATTTCCATTTCGATCGCCCAACAATGGGTTTGTGTTCGTTCTTTGAAATGCTAAATCCACGCGCCACACCTCATCAGCGAGTTCTTTGTTATGAATACATTTGCAGCTTTCATATCGCAATGTAATATCTGAAATTATTGAAACAAATTTTAACATTTTTACTATGCAGTCTCATTGTCAGAACTTACCTTTTTACTGTGAATGTAATGCAATCCATTCAAAAGCTGTTGCCTGACTTTCTTGATCTCTCATGATGAGTCGCCTGTGTTCTGCAGATTTCTATAAGAATGATGACATTCTCGTGTTTTTGGAGTTGCAAAAACTAGAAAACAGATATAATATTAATAGGAACACCATCATGAGTTATTTTTACAACTTACACTTTACCTACACCATCTTTTTCTTTGTCCATGAGGACTTTCTTCATGGCCAAAAATTACTTGCTGCTCTTCTTTTCCCGAGCTTTAAATACTTCACTAGGAATATAAGTTACAGTAAATATATTTTCTGATTTTAATTGTAGGATATTGAAGCACTTACCCAAATATTCCTTGGCCAATTTCGGCAATCTTTCCGTATTTTCCAGATTCACCGCAAACTTCTATGTAATTTCGTTTTTCGGCCAGAGTTAGTTTTTATGATTGTAGATGATCTTCTCGGCCACATGAAGACATTTTTTATGGAATGTTTTTTTTTTCACTTGATTGTAATCAATATAATTTTTTTTTATTCAATAACAAATTATCCACTATATAATTTATAAAAACTAAAAACTTGAATTGATTCTGATTGTAAACTGATGTATACAATAATAATAATTGTCAAATTTGTTTTTTTACTTTTTTGATCTGTCACCAAAACTTCAAAACTGGGAACCAACTCAAAAGAAGTTCGGCGCGTACGCACTGTCTACATTTAGGACTCGCTTATACTTTTTAGTTGAATTTACTTCTTTTTCAGCGAAAACAATTATAAAACTATAGAATTTGAATGCCAAAAGCCACAAAAAGTTATATTTAGACCAATATACACTGAAAGTGAGTCGAAACATGCATTTTTATACAAAAAAACTATAATTGTTTTCAATTTTTGAATTCAACGGATTTTTCTTTTAAAGGGGACTGAGCAATTTGAGCAATTTGAGCTAAAGCAACAACTAATACATCCACAGATGCTCGATCCCATAAGAAATGCATTGGATAACTAACGCATTCACACCTCTGTTGCCTTAATCAGTTTGTAGGGTGATAGCGAACGAACCCCTCGAGTCGGTTCTCTAGGTAAGTCTTTTCTCTATGCACCACATATTGAACCCAGTGACGAAGTTATGCGATTCATTGCATGCGATTAGCCGACAGCAAAAACAAAACAAACTGTTTGTTAGCTTGGAGTATAACATTCATTTCCGTAATACTCTTTCATCATTTGGGATAGGGTACTATAAAACCTCGCCATATTAAGATGCCTACTCGTCCCCTTGTTTTTATCGCCTGACCTTTGAACTTCAGCTGTATTAAAAGGACCATCTTTGTTTTGAAAATGAGCACTTCCCTTTTTCAATAAATCAACTCTCAAATGATCAGACAGTGGAATTGACCAATTAGAAATATAAGAATAAATAGAGCACTCTTTGTTTATCGTTTGCCTTTCCAACTCACCAAAATCTTCTTTTTCCCGAACACTGATATCATGCCCCTTATCTCTCTCATTCGCTTTAATGGATTATTGAGAAGTGTTTGGGTTTTTCACATTTTTGAATTCTTATGAATTTTGGTTGTTGATTCAGCATTTTTATTGCTCCGAAAAAGGTTTTCAAAACCCAAAATTTTTTGCTCTGCCTGAAACACCAACAAATTATTTTTTCGTGACCGTGAATCTTTGTATATGAAAACTATAGTACTATCATGGCGAGTTTTTTTTAGGGTTGCAGAGGTCTTGGTGGTGGCGCTGCAAAATGTGAGGTGTAAAATTCGATTTGGGGAGTCTTTAAGCGTCGAAAATTGGTGGTAGGGGCAAGAGTAGACTATTTTTTGGATTATTGCATCCAAAAAATATCAATAAATATCATTTAAAACCTCCATAAGCTCTCCGCAAAAAAAAAAGAGTAAGGGTTGCATAGGTAAATTAGATGTCGCCCCATTCGACTTCCACCATGATAGTACTATAGTTTTCATATACAAAGCCGTGAATACATGTACCAATACAAATCTGCCTGTGCCTTTTGTGGTAAATTCGTGTCAGTTGCCATCCGTGGGAGTGCATTTTATTTTACCCTTGTGATGAACTATTCCCATTTAAAATGCGCAGTGACATACCTCCTTAAGGAAAAAGGAACCTTAAGAGATTTTCAGATTGTAGGCAAAAAGAGAGAACAACCCGTCGCGGGTTTATTTAAGTTAACTTTTTATTTATAATGGACTTTTTGTTTTTAGGCAAACCGAAAAAACGAGCTCACATCAATACGAGCGGATGGTGAATTTGCTAACAGAATACCCTGATATAGCTCAAAACTATACGAAAAGGTCACCAGAAATTGTGGCTGTGTTTTGGGAGGATCTGGCCAATCAATTAAATTCCTTGGGACAAAAACAAAGAGATGTTGGTGGATGGAAAAAATGTATGTTTGTGATCTTTTTTTGTGCTTTAATCCATTTCCATTGTGATTCAAATATTCATATTTCGTGTATTTTTAAAGGTCTGGAGTGACTATAAGTCCTATATAAAAAAAATTGACGCAAACAAGAAAGAAGTTACGGGCACTGGTGGAGGGCCATACAGGCAAAAATCTTTCACCCCTTTAGAGGAGGCTGTCATAGCCTTAACGAATATTGGCAACTCTGTAAGTGGCATTGGAGCTGTGTCGTTTGGAGCGGGAACGGGCAGTATATCACTCTAAGTGCCACTTGCGGAAGCGTCCACTTCAAAAACCTCTGACGTTGATGAGATGAGAATAAAACTATGCGCCGAAGACTTATGTCGTCGATTCAGCTCCTAACAAAGTAAAACAAATTTCAAGAAAATTTTTATGAGGACACAACGAAAACCTTGAAAAGGATTCATCGCTCATTCGACGATGCTCTACAAATAAAAAAAGAAAAATTTAAAGAAATAAAAACTCATAACATGAGGCGAATAGCTACGCAGAAGCTCGAGATGAAGAAAAGGAAAATTGAGCTTGAAATTAAAAGGAACAGCATTTGAGAAAATAATTTTTTTTTGTTTTTCTATGAAACCAAAACAACGCCATGGAGGCTGTGATTTTTTTTAAATTAGTTTTAAGAACGACTTAATAGTTTTAAGACAAACGCCAAGGATTCCAGTGATTTTTTTTTTTTCATACATTAGTTTTAAGAACTGAACAGCATGAAGCTTGTGATATTTTTCTTTATCTATATATATAAAAGAGATTTCCACGTATATAGTCACTCATCACGATATCTCTGGAACCATTAGAGCTAAAGACTTGAAATTTGGTAGTAATACTCTTTTCACCGAGTAGAGGTCAGCTAAGAACGGATTTTACGAAATCCTCCCCCAAGGGGGTTGCGGGGGCGTTCACGATATCTCTGGAACCATTAGAGCTAAAGACTTGAAATTTGGTAGGAATACTCTTTTCACCGAGTAGAGGTCAGCTAAGAACGGATTTTACGAAATCCCCCCCAAGGGGGTTGCGGGGGCGTTCACGATATCTCTTGAACCATTAGAGCTAAAGACTTGAAATTTGGTAGGAATGCTCTTTTCACCGAGTAGAGGTCAGCTAAGAACGGATTTTACGAAATCCTCCCCCAAGGGGGTTGCGGGGGCGTTCACGATATCTCTGGAACCTTTAGAGCTAAAGACTTGAAATTTGGTAGGAATGCTCTTTTCACCGAGTAGAGGTCAGCTAAGAACGGATTTTACGAAATCCCCCCAAGGGGGTTGCGGGGGCGTTCACGATATCTCTTGAACCATTAGAGCTAAGGACTTGAAATTTGGTAGGAATACTCTTTTCACCGAGTAGAGGTCAGCTAAGAACGGATTTTACGAAATCCCCCCCAAGGGGGTTGCGGGGGCGTTCACGATATCTCTTGAACCATTAGAGCTAAAGACTTGAAATTTGGTAGGAATGCTCTTTTCACCGAGTAGAGGTCAGCTAAGAATGGATTTTACGAAATCCCCCCCAAGGGGGTTGCGGGGGCGTTAACGATATCTCTTGAACCATTAGAGCTAAAGACTTGAAATTTGGTAGGAATGCTCTTTTCACCAAGGAGATCAGCTAAGAACGGATTTTACGAAATCCCCCTCCAAGGGGGTTGCGGGGGCGTTCACGATATCTCTGGAACCATTAGAGCTAAAGACTTGAAATTTGGTAGGAATACTCTTTTCACCGAGTAGAGGTCAGCTAAGAACGCATTTTACGAAATTCCACCCCCAGAGGGATGTGCGGGGGCGTTAAAAATTAAAAAAAAATTGTTTTTCCAATTTATAGCTTTTGGAACTCTGAAACTTGGCCAGAATATTTCTTTTGGCATGTTTGAATTTACTAAGAATTAATTTTATGATATTCAACCCTAAGAGGGTTGTGCGGGGGAGTTAAAAATTAAAAAAAATGTATTTTTTATTCTATAGATTTAAAACTTAGAAACTTGACCAGAATATTTTTTTGGTATGTTTGAATATATTATTTAGATATTTAAATATATTTAAGTAGGTATCAAAAAAAAAATCTACTTATCTTTTTTATGTTTTCTTCTCCTCTACATATCTCCTTCAATTCCTCACTCCTATTTTCTATTTCCCACCTCGATTCCTTACTCCTTTTCCTTTTTATATAATTTTCCTCTATCCTCGAACAAAAAAAAAGTTTTCCTCCTTTTCGATTTTTTTTCCAAAATTCTTGAAAATTATCCTTTCTCAAACTACTCGCTTGGTAAGCTCTGAACAGAGTGCCTTCCAAGCTATTTCCCATCTATTCTTATCCTCCCTCGTCCATTCCAATCACTCACACATTCATATAACAGAAGCATTCGCTTTGGTGATTGTCGGTTACGGTCTCACTGCATCCTGGAAGCTTAACGCTCATCAGGAAAGCCACTGTTGTTGACTCTCTCCGAAACTTTACAACCACACACACAAACACGGTTTCAACAAGTTGTTGGATGGGTTTCCAAAACTTGCCGAAACATAATGGCCGAGTTCAGATCCCTCCCAACTATTTTTGTTTTTCGAGAAAAATGAAAATCACAAAAAAAAATCGAGAAAAGATCCTTACTAGGCGATTATCCTATTATTCTACTTTAACACGCGGGATTCGAAATTGGAAAATATTAAAACTATTTCTCTAACTGGTCGTTCTACAAAAGTGATTTTAAAAATTGAAATTACTACGCGATATTAAAAACCCATTTTGTACATAAATAAATTAAATTAATTAACGTTCAATTTTTTCACTAAGAAAATAAAATTTAAGCTACGTTACTAATTAATTTATATAATTTAAAAAAATGTTGTTATTGTTGTTAGGGTAAGTAAGGGTCCGCCCGACCTCTCACTTCATCCGCCAACATTTTCGACCTCGTCGAAAGAACTCGTCCTCGTACACGTACACCTGCTTTCGTTGTTTTTGCAAAATAAAGGCTAGGTACACCTGTGGTTGATGAGACCATGGTTGCCCTCAACTTCGCCGATATTTTGCAGCCACAACTGGGAAAAAGGAAAACGGCCAAAGGCTGGTTTTTGTTGCGGTAAAATTTACCTTAACAAATCCCACAAAAAAAATAAAAAAAATACATTTAACAACCAAGAAAACATTTACAATAAAATAGGGACTTGATTCAACAATCAATATCTTCAAATCTTTCACGTGCCACGTCCCTCGTTCTTTACCGCAATCATCTACAAGGAGATATGTCCAAGGTGACATCCTCTTGCTGACCTTGAAAGGTCCTACAAATTTGGTCGCCAACCTCGCCGCGAAATAATTTGCTGCATCGGACAGCGCGAAGTTTCTTCGCCAAACGAGATCACCCAGGTGATATTGCGCGTCTCTCCTGCGTAAATTATAAGTCTTGGCAGCCTTCTTTCCCGCTGATTCCAACTTCCTAGCTATATCCTCTCTCAGTTTCTGAAATTGCCTATCGATTTCCCCTCTATCTTGGTCCCTATCACTATCCCTAATTCCTACATCATGGCACTAGTTACCATGTTCCTACCGAAATTTGCGAAGTATGGCGACACACCTAAAACCTCATGTTGCGAAGTTCAGATTGCATAAGCCACTTTTGCTAGTTGCGAATCCCAACTCCGCTGGTTTTCCGAAACATACGCCCGGAGCGTAGTTTTAATTATTTGATTTATCCGTTCTGCAGGATTCGCTTGCGGATGATAGTTCGCCGTATACCGTAGTTTTGACTCGTACGCTTCACTTAGCGTTTTCAGTTCCTTGCTACGGAACTGGGGACCGTTGTCACAGACGATCCACTTTGGAATCCCGAACAGAAGAAAAACGTTTTCTTCCAACTCCCGACATACCGCTTTCGCCGTTACGGACCGTAACGCGAACAACAAAAGGAATTTAGTAAAATAATCGACAACTGTTAAAATATATATAAAACCCCTCGAGGACTTTGGTAATGGACCCACTAAGTCCACGCAAATCATTTCCCACGGTTGAGAATTCCCTACCCTTTCGGTCATTACACCAGTTGGTTTCTCGTTCACTGGTTTCACGCTTTGGCAAACTTTACAACTCCTAACGTATTTCGTAATATCTCCTCTCATTTTGGGCCAGTAATAAGTAAAGTCTTCTTAACGCCCATGTGTCCTGAAAGTGGAGCATCATGGCATTCGTTAAGAATTCTCGTCCTATCACCTTTTCCCAACACTAATTTCCACTCCTCGCAATTGTTATGAACGACAATATAGTTCAACCTAACATGTTTATAGAGCCGCCCATTCTCGACACGCCAAGATGGGTATTCTAACTGGCTCTTTTCTACCTGTGATTTCATTTTAATCACCCAAGGGTCCGAATCCGCCTCAGAGACACCAGCTACTTCTGGCACTCCTCGCGACAACATATCAGGAACGACATGTTCTTTGCCCTTTCGATGGATGATTTTGAAATCAAATTGTTGAAGCCGAATGGCCCAACGAGCTAATCTACCCTGCGGATCCTTAAGGTTGCTGAGCCAGACCAAAGAGTGATGAGCAGTTACGACTGTAAATCGAACACCTTCGAGATACGGCCGCAACTTTTCACCCAAAGGACCGCTAAACATTCCTTTTCGGTCGTAGAGTAGTTCCTCTCATTCCTATTCAATGACCGACTAAAATAACAAATGGCTTTTTCGCCATCCTCAAACTCCTGAGATAATACGGCCCCGATACCATAGTCAGACGCGTCTGTTTGAACAACAAACGGCCGAGAAAAATCCGGACACGTCAAAATCGGTGCAGTAACCAAACACTTTTTGGCTTTCCTAAAACTCTCCTCACATTCTTTGGTCCACTCAAACTTCTTACCTTTCTTTAAGAGATCGGTAAGAGGCCTAACCAAGATCGCAAAATTTGGCAAGAATCGTCGATACCAAGAAATATTCCCTTCAAAACTCCTAATTTCCTTCATGTTTTTCGGTGGAGGAATCCTAATCATGCTTTCCACTTTTTCCGGGTCAACATGAAGCCCGTTCCTATCTACTACATAACCTAGAAATTTTAAAGAAGGCCTACAAAAATTACACTTTTCCCTACCTACTTTTAAACCTGCCTCTCCTAACCTTTTAAAAACTTCTTTTAAAATTTCTAAGTGCCTATCAAAAGAATCGGTGACTATGATAATGTCATCCAAGTACACAAAGACAAACGGTTCTAAGTCGGGACCTAAAACGTCGTCAATAAACCTTTGCAAGGTCGCTGGTGAATTGTGACGACCAAATGGCATTCTACAAAACTGGAAAAGTCCTCGACCTGGCACAGTAAAGGCTGTGTACTTGCGCGATTCTTCTTCCCTTGGAATCTGCCAGCAAGCAGATTTAATGTCTAAAGAAGACAAGTACTTCGCGTTTCAAAGCTTGTCTAAAATCGCAGAAATAAAGGGGAGTGGATAAGCATCCCTATCAGTAACCTCATTTAATTTCCTATAGTCAACACAGAACCGATAACTACCGTCTTTCTTCTTAACGAGAAGAATCGGTGATGCTAAGGGACTCTCCAGCTTCCAACATCTCCTGAAGCTCCTGATCGATATGTCTCTGAATCGCGGGCGAAACAGGGTAATATCGTTGTTTTATCGGCTCTGTGGACGTTCTAAAAAGTTCTTCTAAAACTAGTTCTAACTTCCTATTCTCGAAATCGTTCAAATCCGATTTTTCCCTAATCGCTACCATGTCTGTCATCGAGGCCAAACTCTCTTGGCTCGAAAAGTTCCACACCCCTGATCTCAAATCCGGGACTATGCTCGATAGTGCCCAAAAATCGGCACCCAATATCAATTGGTGTGAAAGATTCGGTATGACCAGACATTCTATCAAAAAGGATTTGTTCTCCACCTCCACTGGTAGAGAAACAGACGCTTCACAAAATCCCGAGTAACGAAATGAATTTTTTTTGCTGAGTCATGCTGAAAAAAATTTAAAATTCACAAAATCCCGCCGATGCCGATGGCCGGCGGGATTTTTTCGCTCCTATTTGGCGGGATTTTCAAAAAGTAGTGATAGTACTTTTGCTTTTTGGAAGTACCTATATATATAGATACAATGGCTTGCGGAGCATTCAGTTCTTGTTAGAACTCCGTTGCCCTGAAGGATATTACATGTATTTGGCCAAAAATGTTGGACAAGTTGGCCAAAATGTTGTTAAGAGGGTGGACTCTAACAATTTTTTTTTTTTTTTTTTTGTAAAATTAAAAAAAAAAATTAAGATTTTACCTCGTTTTGCCAACATTTTGGCAAAATTTTAAAAAAATTTTGTGAAGAGATTGATTTTTATTTCAAGAAAAACTGGATATCAATTTGATTTCCATTCAATTTTGTATGCATTTAGGTCGGTACTTGTTGATTCTCATGATTTCAAGTGACCTAATTTACTATGAAACGAACTGAAATTCGGCGGATTCGGCCACGCAAAGCACTTTTAAACAAAAAAAAAATGTTGGTATTGGCGCCGCCTGGCGGCTTGACATACCCTAAGCGGAGCGACGGAGTCGTGTGAGCGGGTGTGTCCCCCAAAAAGGGAGTTAAAATCCTGGGCTCCCGCGATGCGGGCCACCCAAAGTGCTTTTAAACAAAAAAACTGTTGGTATTGACGCCGCCTGGCGACTTGACATACCCTAAGCGGAGCGACGGAGTCGCGTGAGCGGGTGTGTCCCCCAAAAAGGGAGTTAAAATCCTGAGCTCCCGCGAAGCGGGCCACCCAAAGTGCTTTTAAACAAGAAAACTGTTGGTATTGGCGCCGCCTGGCGACTTGACATACCCTAAGCGGAGCGACGGAGTCGCGTGAGCGGGTGTGTCCCCCAAAAAGGGAGTTAAAATCCTGAGCTCCCGCGAAGGCGGGCCACCCAAGGTGCTTTCAATCAAAAAAAATCTTATTTTTTACCTCATTTAAAAAAAAATTTGTATTACTTGACATCTTCAAAAGTGATTTTTGGCTAAAGTAGGCATCCCACACAAATAAAAACTATATATTCGTAATCTAGAGAATTCCACCTTTCAATCAACGTATCGCATGAAGCGAAAATCCAAGTTTTATCTTTAAATGCATTTTGTGGCTAAACTAAGCGTCGTAGACCCCCTAAACTTGACATCTTCAAACTTGATTTTTGGCTAAAGTAGGCATCCCACAGAAAAAAAAATTATATTTTCGTAATCTAGAGAATTCCACCTTTCAATCGACGTATCGCATAAAAATTAGTTTATCGTCAACCACCAGCCAGACCAACCAAGAAAAACCAACCAACAGCCTCCCATTGAAAATCAAATTATATCTCTTTACTACATGCTTGCCAACGAAAAAAGAAATCTTCATAGTGCACCAACAACCACATCACCATCCAACAAAATAATCGAAAACTACCAACCACCCATTGAAAATTGAAATTCAAGTTTTATCTCTCTACAACCTTCTGCTTCGAGTTCTAATAAGAACTGAATTAATTTTTTTTTTATTGAACAATATATGTATAGTATATACATGAAAAAAAAGTAAAACTAATTTCAAACTAATTAAAAGGAAAAACGAAAAAAACATTTAACTTTTAAAATAATTTAAATTTATTTTTGATATTTAATTTTATATTTTTTTGATATTTTATTTTATTTTTAGCCCGGCTTTAGCCCGAAGATGGTTGAATAACCGAAACGCGTCGCTTATGAATTAAAAAATAAATGTTGTGATAAAATTAAATATCAAAAATAAATTTAAATTATTTTAAAAGTTAAATGTTTTTTTCGTTTTTCCTTTTAATTAGTTTGAAATTATTAAGTGTTAATAGGGCTTTTTGATCTTTTAATTTTATATGCAATTAAATAAATTAATCCATTTTTAAAAATTATTCCCGACGTTTCGTTGGTTATTTTCCAACTTCTTCAAAGGGTATTTCTTTATTGGACCTATAATTACAATATTGTTGATTTTTATCTTTATCTAATTGTTTTTACTTACTATTGTCATTTACATTCATTTAATTCACTTAACATTTATATTACACTAATGTGTTCAAATACATGAAAAATAAACAAAATAAAAATTATAATAAATTAAAAACAAGACAAAACAAAAATTATCAACTAATATCACAGACTAGTTTACTTTATGACAGCAGTGTAGCTTGCGCTCAAATTATCTTTGTCTTCTTGGAAGTTCATCGTTCTCTTAATGTTTTGCTGTATTCTTAAGCTCTCCAGTGTGAATCTCTTATTCATGTTTCTTTCCTTGTCAAGAATTCTTACGTCATCAAAATCAGCGGTGTGTCCATGTTCTATCATATGTTGTGAGAGTCCAGTTGATGATCTATTTTTCCTAACGTCAGCTTGGTGTTCGGCTATTCTAGTAGCTAGTGTGCGTTTTGTTGTGCCAATGTATACCAAATCACACACTTCATTCGTCTTGCCTTTGCATTTAATTTCGTAGACCACGTCATGTTGTTGTTCTTTTTGTAATGGTGGTTTGGTTCGTGTGAATATTTTGCTGAGAGTGTGATTTGATTTGTGAGCGAATGTAGTTTTCTCTTTGTTAATTTTTATTATCTCATGTAGGCATTTGTTGTTGGGTAGCTTGGGAATAAAACTTATGCTATGGAAAGTGGTGCTGTCAGTGTTGCCAATTTTCTCGTTTTGATTTTGTTTATTGTTTTTATATTGGATTTTATTACTTTTGTCGTTTATTAAATTATTTATTATTGTATGTGGAAAATTGTTCATTAGGAGTATTGTTCTTATTTTATTGATGTTTTCTTTATGGAATTTTTGGTTTGAAATATCTATAACTTTATTGATAAAGTTTTTGGCAGTGTTTATTTTGTATTTTTGTGGTTGATTTGATAAAAAATTGATCATTCTACCTGACGCTATAGGTTTTTGGTACCAGTTGAAAATTATTTTATCATCTATTCTATGAATTATAGTGTCCAAATATGGTATACATTTGTTTTTTTCCGTCTCTATTGTAAATTGAAGTTTTTCGTGATATTGATTTAGAGTATTCAGAATTATGTCTTTGTGTTGTGTTTTAATTATTGCAAAAATATCGTCTACATATTTCGCAATGAATTTTATTTTTATGTTGGATTTATGTAGTTTGTCTATAGTGGTGTCAAGAAGATTGTCCAAAACAATGTCAGCTATGGTTGGTGAGAGGGGATTTCCCATTGGCATACCAAACGTCTGGTTATAGATTTTGTTTTCATATTTAAAATAGTTGTTATCTTTAAGACAGAATTGCAGTATTTTGAGGAATTGTGGTTTTGGAATGTTTGTATTTTCTTTTAATTTTTCCCATTGTTGCATGATGTTCTTTATTGCGATATATGTTGGTATGTTGGTGAATAGTGATATTACGTCAAAAGAAACTAAGATGTCATCTTCTTCTATTGTTATGTCAGTGAGTTTTTCTTTTAGGCGCGTTGCATTTCGAATATTGTAGTTTTCGGACACAATGTGTTGAAGTTTTTCTCCAATAAATCTTGCCAAGTTGTAACATGGCACATTTGTTGAGGATGAAATCGGTCGGAGCGGTAGATTCGGTTTATGGATTTTTGGAAGTCCATATAGTGTAGGTGCATCAGCTGCAGAACATGCTAACTTATTTTTCAGTTTCAGGTCTATGTGTTTTTGTTTGAATAGATCATTGACTATCTCGTTGTTAGTTTTTTGTAGTTTTGCAGTATGTTTGTATTCTGTTGGCAACGCAATGTCTGGCAATATCTTTCTCTTTTTCATCTTCTATTTTTTGTATGCATTGTTCTATGTCAGCTATGATGTGTATGGGTGAGAAATTATTTTTGTGGATTGGTAATGCGAATTTCTTGCCTAAAGAGAGAAGCCATCTACTCTCTTCAGGGAAGACTACTTCTGTTTTGTTTACAAACCAGTCTTCATTAAATGTAATACCAAGTTTTATTATGTGTTCTTGTTTAAGTTTATTGATTTTTGATAGATGTATTAGTTCGGTGCTATGTCTTATGTGATTTTTTTTATACTTTTTTTCATAAAAATACACAACGTGGAGACTAAACTACATAATAATGTATATACAATTTGGTTTACTTAAAAAATAGGAGATACAATGAGAATAGAAATTGTTGGCACATAGGGGGCCTTACTTGGTATTTTGAAAAAATTTGTTAAGAAATAATATAGTATTAATTTTACATGTTAAGCTTAATTTTAATTTTAGAAGTCGGTTGACTTTGATGGTCTCGGGATGTTCAGTCCTGGTTGTCAAGTTGGTGGGTTAGTTGGTGGTGGTAAAGGTTTAGAGCTGATGCTCAGCCACGGTGGTAGGCTGATACAGCGTCAGTGTAGAAGGTGATGGGTTCTCCGCTGTCCGTTGGCATCCTTTCGAGTAAATCCATGGCACTTAGATACCTAGGCGCTGGATGTCGTTCTTCGGTTGTCATCCTTCTTATCAGTCGGTTGGAATGGGTGGCAGTGTTCCTAATGAGTTTCTTAGCTGATTCTATAAGAAACTCGTCCAGTGGCTTGATTTTAGCTTCTTCGTAGAGTCTATGGTTGCTGGGGTATCTGCGTCGCTGTCGGTCGATGTGCAATCCGGTACATATCCTGAGGATTTTCCTTTCGAACAGTTGGAGTTTCTGCATTGCTGTCTTCGATATGGTGTACCACACAGGAAAACTATAGCTGATGACTGGTCTGAGTAACTGCTTATAAATAAGCAGTTTGGTTGCCTGGCTTAGCCCGTTTCTTTTTCTGAGCAAGGGATGCAGTCTGTGGAACGCAAAGTTGGCCTTCTTCAGTACTTT
Source organism: Syrphus vitripennis (assembly GCA_958431115.1). Taxonomy (NCBI): domain Eukaryota; kingdom Metazoa; phylum Arthropoda; class Insecta; order Diptera; family Syrphidae; genus Syrphus; species Syrphus vitripennis. The sequence continues at coordinate 5,568,172 of OY288111.1, read as the reverse complement.
CCTTGAGTGCGGATTGAATTTCAGCAGTTCGTTGAAGTTGACTCCGAGGTACTTGGTGTTGTTTTTGGCTGCTATCGTTGATCTATCAGGAAGCTTCAGGACCAGGTTTCTGCAGGCGGCTGCAGAACGACAACGGATGCCATTGGTGGAGGGTTTTCTAAAACAAACAAGTTCCGATTTGGCCGCGTTAATCTTAATTCCCCATTTCCTGTAGAACTCGAAGAGTCTGCTGACGTGGGATTCAACTTTGCGGGCTGCTATGGTTGGTGCTATTGAAGCTGCGTATGTGAGCGAATCGTCGGCGAAGAGTAAGTTCTCACAGTTAGTGGGCACAGGTTGATCGGACGTCATCAGGCTATATAGGAATGGTCCAAGTTTGGATCCTTGGGCGACACCGGCTTTGATGGTTTTCATCGTTGACTTGCAGTTGTCCAGCTGTACGAAGAATTTTCTGGAAGAAAGAAAATAATATATGATTTTGGTTACTGTTAAAGGAATACCTAAAAGTTGAAATTTATGGATGAGGGCTTCGATCCAGACACTGTCGAATGCTTTTTCCACGTCCAGAAAGCATCCGACGGTGACACGATAGCTGTTGAGTGCTTTGAAGACGTCAGACTGAAATTTGATTAGGGGATGCAGAGTTGAGTGGCCTTCCCGAAAGCCAAACTGCATGTCAGGGATAATACTGTTGTCCGCGCAGTGTTTCTTGAGCCTTCTCAGTATTAATTCCTCAAGATTTTTGCTGATGTTGTTGAGTAGGGATATTGGCCTGTAATTGGTGATGTCGTTTGATGCGCCTTTTTTGGGAATCGCCACGATCTTCGCTGTCTTCCATTTTTGGGGGAAGTAGTTGTTGTTTAGACAGTTGTTGAGGATGATTGTCAGGATGATCATAATTGAGCTTGGCAACCTTTTAATGATGTAGTTGGATATTCCATCTGGGCCAGCTGATTTCTTCGGTTTAGAGTTGGTTATGATCTCTGCAATCTCCTCTGGGGTGGTCAGGTTCGGGCTGCCGGATGGGTCACTAGATGGATTGGTGTCGCTGAAGGTGCATCCGGTAGAGTTTGACACTAAGGTGCGTTGGACAGATTCTTCCACTTCCTCAAGGAAGGCTGGGTCGGAAGGCGGATGTGGGATGAAGTTTCCTTCAAAATGGCTTGCGAATGCTTCAGCTTCGTCCTGGCTTGATTTGACCTCTCCACTGTTGGTGACGATTGTCTCTGGAAGGGGTTGGTTTTTCCCAATTATCTTATTGATATCCCTGAAAGTGTTGGGTCCAGGTTTAATAAGCTGCAGTCTCTTGAGGAATTGGTTGTTGTTGTGGAACTGGACTGAATTCCGGAACATCACGTTGACGCGTTGTAGTTCACCCCATACTATTTGGTAGTTGCTGTTGGTCGTGGTAAGCTCACGCTGGTGAATCCTCTGTAGGCGCTTCCTTAGTCGTTGTCTGTGTGCATATAGAGTCTGAACATACTCGGGTAGGTGTTGGTATCTGTCCTTGGATGTTCTTTGTTGTTTTTGGTTGTCCAGCGCATCACATATGGCAAGCTCAAAGTTGTTGATGGCTGCCTCAACTTCAGTGTTATCCAAATTTCTATTTTCTGGCGGAGGAGTAAGGTTTGCTTCAACATCTCTTTGAATTTTATCTATATCCAGTCTCTTGAAGTTTATGAAGTGCTCGGGTGGCGGCGTCGCTAGCAGCACTGGTTGATGGAGTCTTATGTTCAGTTGAACGGCTTCGTGATCCGAGTTGCTGGGTACGGTTGTACAGGTAAAGTTGGTGATTTCTGGAAGTAAATAAACAAAATTAGAGGTTAAAAGATAAAAATCTAATGTGGATGGAGTTCTGGGAAAGGTGGGTTTGGGTTGCGATACTACAACCAGTGAATGTTCTTCACTATTTTCTTCCAGCCAGTCGGTTATCGCCTTTCCTTCATTGCTGATGGCAGTGTCCAGCCATTGATGGTGTCTCGCGTTGAAGTCGTCGCCAATTAGCCCGTACGTTGTCTGCTTTACAGTGTGGTTGAGAATATGCAGGTCTCTTTTTATATTTCCAGCGGTGGAGTGGCACTTGAAGTAAACACTGATGACCGTTAGAGCTTCTCCTCTTCCTAGTTGTATGCTGACAGCGGTGGCTTCACTAGTCTGTATTCCTGGAATGATTACTTCTTTGGTGTTTGGGGCGATCTTATCCCTTATGAACACTGCTGTCCCTCTTCGGTTCTCTGTTTTGTCCTGCCGGAAGGTTTTGTAACCAATGACATTAATATTATTCCTTCTGGTCACGTTGGTTTCGCTGATTAAGGCAATGTCAGGGCTGTTTTCCTTCATCCACAGGTTAAACGCTGTCCTCTTGTCCAAGCTGTACAATGAATTGACATTGTACGTCAGTATGCGGATCTTCTTTAATTGCATATTTGGAATATGAAGGTGGCTAGTGCCACGGACTTTTCTCCTTCGCTGAGCAAGGCGTAGTTCGGTGGAACAGCACTCCTTGCTTTGCCCATGACCGTAAGCAGGTCGGAACCGAAGATCCTCTGGACTTCGTTATTTAAGTTTGGTGGCGCTGCTATTTTGGCTGGTACAGACTTCGGTCGATTTGCGGCTGGTGGTTTAGTTTGCTGTTGTACTTTTGGTAGTTTTGGAGCTTGGGCTCCTTTTGCCATTGCCGCGTAGCTGACCGCTGGCCGAGTGACCAGACAAGCTGACCTAGAGGCGAACTCTTGGTGAGCCCGCTTTTCTGCCATCTGTTTGTTTTTTTCAGTCTGAAGAGCCTTCAGTGCTGGGCATCCTTTAAAACTGGCCGGGTGTCCAGTTTTTTTGCAATTGGCACACCATACGTCCAACCCAGTGTTTTCTTTACGCTTACATTGTCCAGGTTCGTGGGTCTCTTGACATTTAACGCACACGTAATCGCGCCCGCAATTGGTGGGGACGTGTCCAAAGCGTTGGCAATTCCGACATTACACAATGTCGTTGGACTTGAGTTTTTCCCAGTGGACCCTCTGGTTCATTATGAGCGTCTTCGTGTACACCTCCTTGATGTCAGCGTTCTTGCTCAGTTCAACAACGAAGAATATTACCGGAGAAGCAGAAGATTGGCGGCATGCTTGGTTCCTTCGCGTTGATGGTTTCCTTAGGCGTAGTTGTTGTTGTTGGAGACGGCTTGGTGGTTTTTGAAGTAGAGGCCACTGGGTTGGTCATTTTGGCTGCTTTTGCTAGTGATGCTGGTGTTGTGGTTGGATTAGGCACTTGGAGCGGGTTTGGTGAGTCGCTGTCCAGCTGGATGCGTTTTCCATTGTCCTTTTTTGTGGCCTTGTTTGGTCTCTTCCAGGTAGAGGGTAATCACTCGTGTCCTCTTCCGAGCTGGTGATCTCGCTGAGCTCTTCTTCAGGTGAGGATTCCTCCTCTGAATGGCTGCTAGCGGAGGAAGATTCATCTTGGCTTTCTATGTCTTCCATATCCATTTCTTCGTTGATGTTGTTGCTGTTGTTTTTGTTGTTGATATCGTTGTCGTTGGTGGTGTTAGCTGGCTGGACAATACTGTTAGATGTTGTTGCCAACATGTCACAGTATCCCGGCCCGAGGTCTTTGACGATTCGTTTGAGCAGGTTCTCAAACGAGGCCAAAGCCGTTTCAATATTTAAGGGTTCCATTGCTGGATTACCTTCACTTCACTCTTCACTTTGTTTTTGCTTAATGGATTAACCCGCACAATATTTTAATAAAAACTTTTGTACACACTAATCACATTAATTATTTGTTTTTCTGGGAAAATCCCTTTTTTATTTTGTTGTCACAAGAAGGATAATCCACTTTGGAAAAACCCTTCTTGGAAGATTTGGATTATACAGGTAGCGCAGGTAGACCGTTGCTGACCCTTTTTTGTTGTTGGCAGGTATTTTCAGGTAATCACAATATTAAATAATTAATTTTTGTCCGCGCACTTCCGTACTGTGCGACTGGTGTCAGGTGCTGTGATGAGTGTGACTGAATTAATTTTCGGAACGTAACTCCTATTTATACTTTTTTGCGAGGAGGAGTTTGTCCGACAGCCAAAAAACAAACACACCATCGCAAACCAAATGAAACCATAACCATGATTCTCATCCAAACGAGTGACCTAAATAAATTATTTTATTGTTGTTGTAAATAACCCGTGAATTTTTTCTAAAATCTTGTTGCTTCTCAGATAATCGAGTGACCTATGCAAAACTAAGTACAGTGCTGTCTTCAAAAATAACAAAATGGGAGGATTTGTTAGACGGGATTTTGTTAGACGGGATTTCGTTTGGTGGGATTTTTTCAGGCGGGATTTTGTCAGGCGGGATTTCGTTACGCGGGATTTCGTTTTGCGGGATAACGTAGCCAACCCAAACAGACCCAGCTACACCTACACCTGCTCCATCTGCTAACGCTACTGACCCAACACTACTCTTTCCTAATTTTAATCCAAACTCTTTAAAAATTTTCCATCCCTCACCTCCTACAATAGTCCGGGAAGCTCCGGAATCAAGAAGCCCTAACAACCTAATTCAATAAACCCTAACTCCTAAATATGGTCTAGTGTACATGTCAATGTAGTCAACGTAGACAATCAATTTTATTTCAATTTTTCAACTTTTTTTGTCTTCTTAATCATATAAACAAAACAAATTTGTATTATTTGAGTCTTTCACTATCTGCATTTTGCATTTTACACTGTGCAATATGCTACATATTTGTTGTTGGATTTCATTAAAAGGAAACCAAGTTCATCAAATGCTTTATTTTTGCGTCGACCAGACATCATTTTATTATCAAATAACTCAATTTTTCGATATTTAATTGAAGTCAAACACCCACCTTTTACTTTTCTAAATAGAAATAAACCTTGCGAAAGAACAATCAAGAATGACAGGACTGTGACAGATTAGAATGAAATATCCTCATTGTGTACATTGTCGACTTCATTGTCTACATTGTCGACATTGTCTACATTGTTGACACAATTGTCTAAGTAGAAAGGTAGACAATCAAAGTCGACGCGTAGAGGAACAACACGAACACCCGAGCACCGCCTATAGTCCCTACGATTCACACCTACAGCCCCACAATTAAAACAACGCTTTTGAACTGAACAGTTCTGGGCCAATTGCCCGTTCCTGTTACAGTTATAACACCTAACGACCTGCCTAAATGGATTTTCTGGAACTGGAGCAACAGCCGCTACTCGGTGTTGTCCAGATGAACTAGGTTGGTAACCGCACTCCGGTTCCAACAAATTTTTGCTCCTAGAAGGGGGGGTAAAACTATCGACATTGACCTTAAGGGTGTCTAACTCCCTACCTAAGATGGCAAGTTCCTTAACCGTCTTTGGTTTGGACTAGCTATCTGTACCTGATAAAAAGGATCTACATTCTTCCTCAAAATTTAAATCATCCTTCCCTCTGACAAAGGTTCCGATAATCTTCGGAACAATGTCCTCATCGTGGTCAGTCGTATGCGCAGAAAGTATCATCCTTTCCCTGCGAACGCCGATTAATCACCTCCAACAAGAGATCATCGTAATTCGCAGGAAGGAACTCCGCTCTGAGTTCCTTGACGAGTTCCTGCCAATCCTCCAAATCTTCCCTAACCGTCCTAAACCACATATGTGCCCTACCAGCCAAAAGCTCCGAAGCGGATTTGAAAAGGTGGGTTTCGGGAACATCGTTAGCAGGACTACTGACACCACCCCTTGGTTCAGCCAACGTCTCTGCAGTAGGCCCTACCACTGACCGTGAACAAACACCTAGGGTCTGACCAACTTGTGACTGTAGTTGGGTTTGCATTTTAATAGGAGTCTTTTCCTTATTCCACTCCTCTTCCCTATCACTATTCTCACTATCTAAAGTGAGATCTCCTAGCAAACATAAAACCTTGTTCCGAAGTGAACTGGCTTCATCTTCTTCCTCTTCGGCCTCACAAGGTGTCCTAGCTAACCTGCCTATACACCACTCGATTTTTGTCACTATCTCAACGTACTCCGAAGACTTTGGATTCTTCGGAGGTACTTTAAGAAGGACCCTAATTTCCTCAATCTTAGCCTCTACTGCCTCTACATCTTCTTCATAAGTAAAAGGGTAAACTAAACTAACCTCCATCGAGTTTCTCTTAACGAGTAACCTCGATGACCTTAACGCCTTTCGCATCTCCGCAACTGTCCCTACTTTCAAACCCCTGACCTTCATCTCATAGGCCAGTTCGTCCTGCGCTAACCTACCAATATTTATTCTTAACTAATAAAAAAACAAACAAAAAGAAATAAAAATTTTAAATTTAAAAAAAAAAACAAAATTTGTTTATAAAAACAATTTAGAAAAAAACTATGTGGTAACCCTAAAACTCAAAAGCCTGTCTACAAATTATTTTATTTTAATTAATTAAATGAATAAAAACTAAAAAAAATCAACACAAAAATATCTCCTATTAAATTCAATATTAAAAATTAACAAAAAAAACCTGGATGGTCACACTAATTTTCTATTAAAACTAACTTTACTCAAACTCTTGAAAATTGCAAGATTAACTTGCTCTCAAAAAAAAGAAACACTGCAAATAGAAATATCACCAAAAAAAATCACTCAAAAAAATTGTCAAGCGATAAAAACTCTCAAGTGATTGCAATAACACGAGAGAATTTATATCACTGCACAAGAAAAAAGAGAGAAAAAAAAACTAAAACAAAATGTCCACAAAAAAAAAATTAAAATCAAATAAACACCAAACAAAAGAAATGAAATAAATAAATGAAAAATAAAATTAAAAAAAACACCACACAAGAAATAAAATTTAAAAAAAAAACGAGTTTACACAACACAGAGCAATAAAGATACTTGCTATTTTCCTGTAAACTTCAATGCACGGCAAAAACAAACAATTAGTAAGTTCCCTCGATCTCAGCTGTCCAAATTTTCTCTAACCACTTAATACTCCACACTATGCACTATTCCTCTTGCACTTATTAAATACCTATATAAAAAAAAAACAGAGGAATTAAAAGTTCTTTTACGAAGAAGAAAAAAAATAATAATAATAAGAAACACCACACGATACAAAATAACCCGAAAATTCTTCCACTGTTTTGGGCCCCACGTTGGGCGCCAATTTGTTGCACTTTTTCTAATACGGTCGCGAGGGGAGGGAAATTATTATTTATTAAAATTATTCACAGAAAATAATAAAAAAAAAACAAGAGGTTGCCGCGTACCGACGACGACGACGACGTAAGCCACGAAAAATTACACGAACGACTGGTACTCAACCGAGTACGAATGCGACACAAAGAGGATACGAAAAAGTATAACTACAGCTCGTTGAAGCTGTAACCGCGGCAGCTCAGCTGGGATGGGTTCCTGTGGAAGAATTTTTTTTTATCCGATGATAAGACGATCGATTTATTAAATCGATCAAAATATTTTATTGCAAGTACAGTGGATACGTTGCAATAAAAGTGGGCGCCAAGAATTTTTTTTGCAAACCGAAAAAGAAAATTCCAAAACTATTTGAAATGAGTGGAGCGATTTTAAATAAAAAGAATAACACGAATTAATTTTAATTTTAGTTTTATTTCTTTGGGAAACCATGGGATTGAAATCCCTGGATTAAAACCCAAAATGTTTTCAATAAAAAGAAAATAAATTACAAGTAAAAAAAAGGAACAATGAAATGAATAAAAAAAAATTTTAAAAGGCAAGAACAAAAGCAAATGGGGTTTTAACACGCCGGATTTTAATAATACGCGACACGACAATTATTCCGCAAGATATCTTTATATTTATATATAGACTAGAAAACCTGGCGAACTCCGTTTCGCCCCCAGATGGCTTTTCTCTTGAAATGTTTCCCGAATTTTCTTTGCTATAAACCTCACGGACCTTGAGACCTTTCCAACGAATGCAAAACCGTGGAAATCGGTTCGTGCGTTCTGGAGTTATAGCGTCAGGAAGGTAAACCCGACTTATTCTTATATAGTAGATTTTTCAATTTCACTATTGACAATTAAATTGATTTTTGTAACTTATTATTAGAGCTGGTTAGGTTGTTAGGTATATTGTCTGTAAGTGAGAACCCCATTATCTTAGATACAATGAAAATAATAAAATACAAATTTCAATATAAATAGCTTTCCTGAAATCTTGCAAAAAAAAACTATACAAAGCATTGCACCACGTGTTGTTGAAAAATGTTGTTGAAAAAGAAATTCCAACGTGGCGCCATCTATGAGAAGTTCACAATAGATTGTCTGACAGTTTTCTGTAAAAAATCTAATTTAAGGCGCCATCTGTTTGAGACTTATGAAACTTACGATTAATAACAAACATCAACATTGACAATCAGTTTATTGTTAATTATAAATCATTAAGACCATTAATCGAAATATAAACTATCCTATCATCTAAGTTGGACCAAATTACGTATATATGCCAATTTTCATGAATATCGGTTGAGTCGTTTTTGAGTTTATTCGGAACATACACAGTGACACGGATTTTTTATATATTAAGATATTTAATCACGAATATATATATATTATTTAGATATTTAAATATATTTAAGTAGGTATCAAAAAAAAATCTACTTATCTTTTTTATGCTTTTTTCTCCTCTACATATGTATCTCCTTCAATTCCTCACTCCTATTTTCTATTTCTCACCTCGATTCCTTGCTCCTTTTCCTTTTTATATAATTTTCCTCTATCCTCGAACAGAAAAAAAGTTTTCCTCCTTCTCGATTTTTTTTTTCTTTTTTTTCCAAAATTCTCGAAAATTATCCTTTCTCAAACTACTCGCTTGGTAAGCTCTGAACAGAGTGCCTTCCAAGCTATTTCCCATCTATTCTTATCCTCCCTCGTCCATTCCAATCACTCACACATTCATATAACAGAAGCATTCGCTTTGGTGATTGTCGGTTACGGTCTCACTGCATCCTGGAAGCTTAACGCTCATCAGGAAAGCCACTGTTGTTGACTCTCTCCGAAACTTTACAACCCCACACACAAACACGGTTTCAACAAGTTGTTGGATGGGTTTCCAAAACTTGCCGAAACATAATGGCCGAGTTCAGATCCCTCCCAACTATTTTTGTTTTTCGAGAAAAATGAAAATCACAAAAAAAAATCGAGAAAAGATCCTTACTAGGCGATTATCCTATTATTCTACTTTAACACGCGGGATTCGAAATTGGAAAATATTAAAACTATTTCTCTAACTGGTCGTTCTACAAAAGTGATTTTAAAAATTGAAATTACTACGCGATATTAAAAACCCATTTTGTACATAAATAAATTAAATTAATTAACGTTCAATTTTTTCACTAAGAAAATAAAATTTAAGCTACGTTACTAATTAATTTATATAATTTAAAAAAATGTTGTTATTGTTGTTAGGGTAAGTAAGGGTCCGCCCGACCTCTCACTTCATCCGCCAGCATTTTCGACCTCGTCGAAAGAACTCGTCCTCGTACACGTACACCTGCTTTCGTTGTTTTTGCAAAATAAAGGCTAGGTACACCTGTGGTTGATGAGACCATGGTTGCCCTCAACTTCGCCGATATTTTGCAGCCACAACTGGGAAAAAGGAAAACGGCCAAAGGCTGGTTTTTGTTGCGGTAAAATTTACCGTAACAAATAGCATCTAGGCCCGCAGTGGGTGTGGTCCTCATAGCCCCTGTGATTCCAGTACATGCCATTCTTTGTACCTTGGTCATGATTTTAAGGTTGATAACTTTGTCTAATGCATTCCACCAGACTACGTTACCATATGTCAGTACGGGTCTGATTATGGACGTGTGCATCCAATTTATAATTCTTGGGTTAAGGCTCCAGGTTTTGCCAAAAATCCTATTGCAGGAGTAGAATGCAAACATGGCCTTGTTAGTTCTTTCTTTAATATTGAGACCCCAGTTCAATTTCTTGTCCAAGATCACACCAAGATATTTTGCATGATCGGAGAGTTTGAGCTGGATCCCTTCAATACAGGGAATCTTGAAAGGTGGTAATTTTCTTTTGTTTGTAAAAAGGACCAATTCTGTTTTTTGCGGGTTTACTGCTAAGCCGCATTTACTGGTCCAATTTTTCACTACTGATAGGGCATTTTCAATCTGCTCGCTTATAGTGGAGGGGAATTTTCCTGTCGCTAGTAGTGCTAAGTCATCTGCATAAGCAATAGCTTTAACACCACTATTCTTTAGTCTCATAAGGACTGCATTCATAACGAGTATCCAGAGAAGCGGGGAGAGGACCCCCCTTGTAGGGTACCCCTAGAAGTAGATACTTTGATCTGAACTCCTTTTAGCTCTGAATTGATATGTCTGTTCTTTAACATGTACATTATCCATATCCATCCACACTATTTCCTTTTGTATATGCATGCTGGGCTGGAGATAAAACTTCCGGGCTCAGTGTGTTGCGTATAAATATGTCTATTAGTCTTTGCAGGGTTTTCAGGAGAAAAGACGTGAAACTGATAGGTCGGAAGTCTTTAACACCCGTGTGACTTGGTTTTCCAGCTTTTGGAATAAAGACTACTTTGACTTTTCTCCACGCCTTAGGCACATATCCCCATTTTAGGCTGCTGAGGAATATGTTAATTAGGTGTGGGATTATATGATCTGCACATTTTTGTTACATCAGAGGGAAAACACCGTCTACCCCTGGTGATTTGTACGGTGAAAATGAGTTTATAGCCAATTTGACTTTCTCTTCCGTAATCAGATCAGTAGGTATTGTGTTTTCTGTTATGAGCGTTACTTGTGTGTTCTTATTATCATTTGAGGTGCAACCCGGAAAGTGAGCTTTTACAAGAAGTTCTAGTGTTTCACTGCGCGATTCGGTCCAACGTCCATTTGGTTCCTTAAGGGAGCCTAGAACAGTTGGTGCCTTGGCAAGTATTTTTCTGAGTCTTGCTGATTCAGTTGTGCACTCAACTTGACTGCAGAAGTTTCTTCAGGAGCTGCATTTAGCTCTCTGTGTTTCAATTTTGAAGTTTCTTTGACTGGATTTATAAGTTTCCTAATCACTGTCTGTTCTAGTGCGCTTGGCAACATTGAAAAGTCTGCTTCCTAATATTGCCTTGTTCACTTGTCCACCAGGGTGGTTTCTTTTTACTTTTCCCACAGGGTTTCAGTGGGCACCCTTTTTCTAATGCTTTACCAAGAATTCCAGTGAGGCTATCATTAGCTTCGTCTATGAACTCAGGTTCTAACATCGCATTAGTGTTCAACTTAGCTATTTCGTTCTCTACTATCCTATTAAAAATATCCCAGTTGGTTCTTCTTATATTCCTAAAAGGTTTACTAGGTCTGGGTGTCGGATATTATGAACTCTATAAGTTTATTGTCAGAAAAGGACTCATCTTTTAATACCCTCCACTGGTCTATTAAAACAGTATCCGAGTTGCTTGAAAAAGTAACATCGAGTACTTCTCTGCGATTCTTAGTGACAAAGGTGGGTTCGTAACCCCTATTAGCTACTAAAATATTGTTTTCTATAAAGAAAAAGTAACTCACTCCTATCGTTGATATCAGTGCTCCCCCACTGTAAATGGTGCGCGTTGGCATCACAGCCCACAATGACGTCCATTTTTCCAGTGTGGCACGTTGGATGAGCTCCCTTGTTATATCCGCCGGTGGTCCTTGTGTTAGAGCATGTATTGTAGCTAGAAAACATCGTGCTATGATAAGTGGTGGGAGTCCGGCTCACTCTAATTTGACGATCGTCAGGTCTGAATTACTGTATCTATATAGAAGAAAGAGATCAATCTGTTTTCTAGCTACAATACATGCTCTACAACTACTGTTAATGCCTACATTTGTGGTTTTATACAGCGTAAGTTCTTTGGAGTGTAGGCCCTTTATTCTGCCACCTGCATTCCAGGGTTCTTGAATAAGGGCAATGTCTATGAGTCTACTCTCCATGAGGTAGACTAAATTGGCACTAGCAGCTTTACTGTGGTGAAGATTAATTTGTATTAGTTTCATGCTTTTATATTATTGAAACCCCTTCCCCTCAATTACCTTTTTCTTAGTAGCTACCAGTCGGAATTTGCATCGGTTTGTACCGACGCGCACCTTGAAATATATTTTGCGTAGAAGTGGTATTGATCTGTGATTTAATATCACTACCACTTTTGTGCCTTCTTTAGTCTGCTCGCCCATCTCTGCCACTTCCCAGTCTTGGCTAAGCTGGTCAGTGTTGAGTGGCCTGAGGTATCGTTCAACACGGTCTCTCGAAATGAGCGGTCCTCTCATCGTGAGCTTACCTCCAGGCCTAGAGAACTCGCCGATTTCCTTTTTCCCCATGAGGTGAAGGTCGGCGTTAGGCCAGGGAGCTTCAGCTTTGCTCACGAAGTCTTTGAGCCATGTAAGGGTTTTTTCATCCTCACATGACAGCATTTTGAATCCTTGGTAGGTATTGAGGGTACCAAAGAGTGGCGGTGGCCGACTCTTGACGATAGCCTCCTTGACCTCCTCAAGGATTCGAAGTTCAAGTAGTTGCCATTGATCCTCCGTCAGTTTCCTGTTGGGGTTACCGTAGTCAACTATGGCAACTTGTTGACCAACATGCACCTTGGAGAATCTGTCTTTTTTCTTTGACCTAATAGGTGAACTATTAGTCGGTGAGTCCACGTCCTTCCTTGCTCGCTTTGACGTGCCAGCAGCTGGTATGCCTGTGGGAGGCATTGGCCTCTCCACAGATAACCCCTGTGTGGCAGTCTTAGGAGTCGGTGTTTTGTTCGTCTTGTCAGTAGTTTGAAACGTAGTAAGTCTATGATTGGATCTGTCCAGTGCCAGCTTTTCCTTCGCCGTTAAGGTTTCAGGATTTTTGCTGGCTAAGAACCGGACAAACCTTTCATCGTTGCGTCTCTGTCATCGTAGTATTTGTCTGTCGCCGAGGAGTCTCTTCCCCTTGCGTTGCATTGCAGGCTTTGCTCCGCGACGATTGGTTGGATTCTCCACGACTGTCTTGTCCGTCCTGTCACTGTTAAGTGTTGTGTCCTGTTGCCCTGGTATTGCAGAGGTTGACGCACTTGGATTGCATTTGGGGCTGAGGCCCTGAATGTTCCCCTTGTGTTCCGCCCCTGCACCTACCTCCTCCGATACTATATTAACCACCTGTCAGGCAAGCAGGAGACGGAAGCTCAGTGCTACATCTGGCAGGTGTATCAGATAGACCGGAAGTTGGTTGCCGTTGTCTGTCCTTTATCGTCCTTGCTGGAGTGTTAGGTGAGATCACCCCCTTCTTTGTGTGCGTTTTCCCAACACGCGAAGTAGGCGGTCCCATCAATGCTCCTGCGCTGGTGTTTTTCCCAGAGGCAGCCTCTTCCGAAGAATGGGTAGGTGGCCCATTATTTTAGGAAGCTCCCTCTGTAGAAAAGCATGCGCATTTAGCAGTCTTTTCTGTTCTGCGTCAGTAAGTTCGTTCCAAACCCTTTTTCCAAGTCGTTGGACTGTCCTTCTAGAGATTTTGCTCCTTCTGGAGGAAGTGGACAGCCCGGAAAGATTAGAGCTGGCAACGGAACAGCAGTCAATGATGTCGTCACTGTCAACTGTCCCGATGCTGGCTCCATCTTCAACCCCGAGATTGGCAAAAGGGTTTAGCAGTAGGTCTTCTTCTTCGTCTGTCATGGTCTTTGTTGTCCTTGTTGTCCTTGTTGTCTGTGTTTTTTGTCGCTAGCGACTTGTTTTCTTCCGAACCCAAGCCATCGCCGGCAGTCGCGACTGCTGCCGACTCTTTAGCGTATATCCCCGCTAACTTTTTATTTGTTTCTGTTGTGTCAGTCATGGTTATTGTCATAGGTTTGGGTTTCTTAGTTAGAGTGACTTTTACGTCACTCGAACACCGGCGGCGGCGTAACGTTTCCTGTCCCTCACTCTTTTATCGTTATTTTTACGGTAACAGCTCTATTGAAATAGCCAGTTGCATTCCTCCCCTTAAACAATTCAGCCGTAATACTCGCGCTTCCAGGAATGCTCATCACTCATGCTCATACTATTGAACCCAATTTCGGTCGTACTGTCAAGTACAGGGATTCGTTATTTAGCCGTACTACGCGAATGTTGAATACCCTTCCACGCTCTGTCCTTCCCTCTCATTGTGATGTGACAAAATTCAAGACTAATGTTCACCGACATCTCCTTTCAAATCCCCTCCTACTTACCTGAAGCTCGCACTGTGTCTCTGACATACATATAAAGGGTACATGAAAATCCCCTTGAGTGCGCGCTAATTATTAAAAAAATAAAAAATTAATAAAGATTTTCTTATTGGAGTGGAGAGTATCTGTTATCTGTTCTTACGTGCTTGACGTGTTTTTCTCGGCAGTTTACCTTTACTTTACAAATTTCTTTTCAAGTTGTTTAATTTATCATCCAAAATACCTAAAAGGGATCGTTCCCCATCCCAAGAAGACAATATGTCTTCTAAGGTAATTAAAACAGGGTGCAGTCATATTTACTGGAGCCCTCTACAATGTTTACCCGATACGGACAATTCTATTGAAATGTATGACAGACCATTCCAACCAAGAAAAAAAAAATGTTGTGCCTCCAATAAAAGTCATACAAATGATCCCTGACTCTGTGCATAAACTCATGGAATCAAATAAAATTTCCACCTGTTGTGTAAAAAAAATATTTATTGGCATTAAAATAATGTGTGATGACATGGATTCAAACCAAAAAACATTAATTGAATTAAAAGAAAATAAATGTCAATTTTTCACTCATGAGCTACGTAGTGTACGATCGTTCAAAGTTGTCTCGTTCAAAGTTGACGAGATCCAGCAACTCACCATTGAGATGACCAGCAAATTATCAAAATGTAAATGTAAATCTGACCAATTAAATGTGATTGCGCAATTAGCTTTAAAATATCTCTATAATAATCATAATATTAAATAATGCTTTCAAACCTTAAATTGGTATGTTGGAATGCTAGAAGTATTCGCAATAAATCTTTTGAATTTTTTTCTTTTGTACTGTTTGTACTTACAATATCGATGTTTGCCTTGTAAGTATGTGAGACATGGCTTACAGTTGATGATAGGCTTTCAAATAGTTTGTGCAATTGCTATCGTTCTGATAGAGTTGGGCAAATAGGTGGTGGGGTTGCAATTATATTAAAAAAAAACATTAAACATTCTGTAGAACCTGGGTTAAATACTCGTCTCAAAGAAAATCTTGGCTTGAAGCTTTTCTTCGAAAATGGAAGGACATTAACTGTTTTTTCAGCTTATTTTCCAGGTGGAAAACAAATAAATAACTTAGGTTCAGATCACCTACCGGTTGAGTTGAAAATACTTCAGTGACCAGAAGAAAACATTAATTTTGTTTTTGACTATAAAAATGCAAATTGGAAATCGAATATTACGTAACGATTTTAGAACTGTAAATGCTAATATTGTTCATGTTTCTAATACGGATCAAATCAACAATATTGCGAATTGTTTCTCGAGATCGATCGAGAACGCAATTAGTCGTTCAGTACCGAAAAAATTTAAATTTCCTCAAAATAATGTAACACTACCCCCATATCCATTGTATATGAATTTGCATAGTACTATCATCAGCACGTTCCACACGTCGGCCCCCTGGCGATCACAGCACATACTAATTTTCTGGTTGCTGTTTCTGTGTATATACAAGTGCGCCCTCAGACGACCACAGCACACAACTCAAAAATCATCGTGATGATAGTACTATAAGTTTTATATACAATGCCCATATCTATATATACGTATATAAAACAAAGTCGGGTTTGTTACAACACTTATAACTCGAGATCTGCTCAACCAATTTTGATGGTTATTGATTCGTTGGATTTGTCTCCGACCCGAATAGCAGAATACATCTTAAAAACAATGAAAATTCGATATGTGCAATAAAACTTCATTTTTTTATTACATGAATACTTAGTAAAATGTTTTTTTCTTTTGTCAAACATTTGTTATTCAATCCTGTCAAATATTGTGACAACTATTCATTCAGAAACTCTCGAAAATGGTGGCTTATTTTTTTTTTTGGATGCCCCGGGTGGAACTGGGAAGACATTCCTCATGTCATTGATTTTGGCCACTGTACGTGCGAGATCCGCAATTGCGGTAGCAATTGCTTCTTCTGGAATAGCGGCCACATTGGTAGACGGATGCCGTACGGCTCACTCAGCGTTAAAATTACCATTAAAACTTCAAACTACTGAACAACCGACTTGTAACATTTCGAAACACTCCGCAATGGCCAACGTTTTAGTAGCATCAAAATTATCATATGATGGGACGAATGCACAATGGCGCACAAACGCGCATTGGAAGCACTAGACCGAACATTAAAAGATCTGCGCAATGACTCAAGATGTTTTGGTGGAGCAATGATTTTATTAACGGGCGATTTCCGACAAACACTACCAATCATTCCAAGATCTACTGCTGCCGACGAAATCAACGTTTGCCTCAAAGCATCAAATCTGTGGCGATATGTAAAGAAACTTCAACTGTCTGTAAATATGACGTTGAACGATCTATCTGTTGATGATTTCTCGAAGCAATTGCTGACTATCGGTAATGGCCGTGTTCCTGTTGACGAATCGAGCGGTTTGATTTCATTTCCTCCAAATTTTTCCAATTTCGTCTCATCAAAAGACGAGCTTATCAGCAAAGTATTTCCGGATATCATAGCTAACCACAAAAATACTAAATGGTTAAGTGAGCGAGCAATTTTGCGGGCTAAAAATAAAGATGTACATATGTAGATGACATCAATTTTATAATTCAAAATCAAATCGTAGGTACTCTGTATTCATTCAAATCTATCGACTGTGTAACAAACGAAGAAGAAGCCACTAATCATCCAACTGAATTTTTAAAGTCCTTGGATGTGCCTGGTTTACCACCGCACAATTTACAACTGAAGGTTGGCTCGGTAGTCATCATGCTTATAAATTTAAACCAACTGTGCAATGGAAAGCATTTGGTGATAAGAAAACTGATGAGCAATGTGATTGACGCGTGAGTTTAAACGATTTCAATTCCCGATTCTTCTTGCCTTCGCCATAACGATCAACAAATCACAGGGCCAATTCTTGACTATTTGTGGCCTCAATCTAGAAAATACATGTTTTTCTCATGGTCAATTGTACGTGGCATGCTCACGTGCGGGCAAACCATCGGCCCAAAAACAAAGAATGTCGTTTACCACAAGGTGCTTGAATGAAAATCCGGGTAATGAATTAAACCCAGTGTATCACAATCTGCACAACATAGTTTTCAATCATTTTTTTATGACATGTGTTTGAAGTACTTAATTATTATTATGTTTTTAATTTTTATTCATCATAATAAAATACTTATAAATTTCTTTCTATGTATATTAATATTATTTTGTATCATTGTATTACGGTCATCAAAGCCTAAATTAGTTCAGCTAAAAGGTAACACGATATTCATTGACTGTTAGGCGGTACGAAGTTCGCCGGGTCAGCTAGTATTTTAAATATGATAAAGTTACGAAATCTTTTTAGAAGGAATTGGCAAAGATCTCGTCAGATTTAATTTTTTCAACAAGTTACATACTTAAACGGTTGCATCAAAGATGAAATCCTTATACACCGTAACAGGACTTTAAATTCTAAACTTCAAGGCTTAGAAAAGAATTGTAAGCCTTTATGGAACATTACGAAAATAATTAAAAAGAAATATACTATTATTCCTACACTTAATGATGCACTTACTTCATGCGTTGCTAACACAAAAAAAGCTAATATACTTGATTCATCCTTTGAGGATATTCATAATTTAACTAATGGAATAACTGATCCCGATCTCGAAATCACGGTAAATAGTGCTGTTGCCAAACTTGAAATCACACCAACTGATATAAATAATTGTTCATTTGTTACTTACAGTGAATTATTATAAGTTTATTATTATAAGCTTAATACAAGCCACTTACTTAAATCTATATCACATTAAAAAATGTCATTAAGTCTAACAAGAAGTACTTAAGTCTAAAAATATTTATTAATTATTAATTAATCTAAATAAAATTAAGTAATTATAAAAATATTTATTAATTATTAATTAATCTAAATAAAAATTAAATAATTTGGTGGGGAGGTTTAGGTAGGGAGGCTTAGGAGGGCAAATCTCAGTGAGGGTTTACTAAGGCTTAAGTCAAATATGTTCGAATTATTGGCCTTACTCAACATTCTTGTCAGGGGTTCATTTCGTCCATATTCGGTACGATGGTATTGGATTCGAAATAGGGTTGTAGACCGGGAACGGTGTGGGTTGGTATTAAAGTCGATTTGTTGTAGTAAACTGGGGCAGTCAATGTTACATGATAGTAATTGATGAACAAAGAGAATATCAGCAGTATTTCGGCGCACGCATAAGGACTGGAGACTTAAAAGTTTGAGACGTTCTTCGTATGGAGGTAGGTTAAAAGGATCTTCCCAGCCAAGTCCGCGTAAGGCGAATCTTAAAAATCTTCTTTGGACAGCTTCAATACGATTGATGTGAATTTGATGATATGGAGACCAGACCTGAGATGCATACTCAAGCAATGGTCTGACGAAAGTCATGTAGAGGGTTTTGGTGACATAGGGATCGCAAAATTCTTTTGCCCAGCGTTTAATAAAACCAAGGGAGGAATTAGCTTTGTTTATAATGGAATCAATGTGAGAGCGAAAGTTCAGTTGGGGGTCACATAATAATCCTAAATCACGGATCGAAGTTACAATGGGAATGGGTTGGTCATTTATAAAATATTGCCTTTGAAATAATGAAGGACGTTTACGGGTATAGGTTATGGCTTGGCATTTATTTACATTGAGTTCTAGGAGATTTTTTTGGCACCAAATAAAGAATTTGTCCAAGTCAATTTGCAGAGATTTGGAATCATCGGTACAAGAGATCTTTTTACAAATTCTCATGTCGTCTGCGTAAATTAAGAGATCTGAGTTGGAAAAAATTAGTTCAACATCATTAGTGGTTAAAACGAAGATAAGTGGACCTAGATGGCTTCCTTGTGGAACTCCAGACGTTGCACAAATTGAAGTGGATTTACACGACCTGAATATAACGTTATATTGTCGTTTCGATAAGTATGATTGAATCCATGAAATCATCAAAGATGGAAAACCAAGTTTTTTTAGCTTAAATAAAATTATTTTGTGAGATATTTTATCGAAGGCTTTACTAAAGTCAGTAGCTATCGCATCTACTTCTTTTCCTACTTCTAAAGCACAAAGGGTAGTTGATACAAAGTCAACAAGATTAGTGGTTGTGGATCTGCCCTTAAGAAAACCGTGTTGTTTAGTTGAAAAAATTGGTTTACAAAAAAAGAACATACTGTCATATATAATACTCTCAAAAAGTTTCGCTATGCAAGAAAGCTTTGCAATAGGTCTATAGTTAGCTATATCGTTCTTAGGACCTTTCTTATGAACTGGTATAATGAAAGCAACTTTCCAAAGCTGGGGGAAAATTCCTGTTGAAATGGACTTTTGGAACAGTGCAGTGAGTGGCTGGGCTAAGTTATCAGTACATTTTTTTAACAAAACAGAAGGGATACCGTCAGGACCAAGAGAAAAGTCATCTTTAAGCAGGTTTATCTTATTTATCACCGATGATATGTCAATATTAATGGAAGTTAAGGAAGTTTGATTGCAGCCGTTCATATAACTAAAGTAATTCACATCAGCCTCAGTATCATCACATGAAAAAGCTGCACCAAAGAATTCAGCGAAAAGGTTTACTATAGTTGTTGGATCCATTGATGAAGAATCATATAATTTTAATACAGAGGGGTAGCCATCAAATTTTTTTTTGCTGTTTATAAACTGATAAAATAGTTTTGGGTTAGAGATAATATCAGTCTGCATTTGAGAAAGGTATCTTGCATATAGGGATTCACACAAAACGGAGAAGTTATTATAAGCCAAAGTGTAGTTAGAAAAATCAGACTCAGATTTGGAAATTAGAAATTTTTGCCAAAGTTTGTTGCGCTTATTGCGAAGAGAGCGAAGTTCTTTGTTATACCATGGAGGAGAGGAAGTAATGTTTTTTGAAGAAAGTATTGGGATCGATTGAGTACAACATTCAAATATAAGTGAGTAAAAAGTAGCGATAGTTATATCAATATGTGTACTATAATCATAGATAAAATCGAAATTAATCCTACCAATAAGATTGCTCAGTTTATCAAAATTAGCTTTACGGAAGTTGAATTTGCGCTGTATTAATACGTCGGGGTTAGTATTGTTGCTTGCGTATGCATAAATAATTGAGATCGGAGGGTGATAACAATCAAGCTTGGAAAGAAGATGACTGCTATTTGAGACAACAGTGTTATCGGCGTCTGAAGAAAAAACCAAATCTAGCTGTCTACTTAAGTTATTTACAACATTGCTCATCTGAACGAGGCCAGAAGCTTGAAGACGGTCAGTAAAAAGAATTTCTTTTTCGGAGATTGCATTTTTCGAGATCAAATGAATCTCATCTTCGGAATAAGTCCAGATCAACCGTGGAAGATTAAAGTCCCCGACAATGATAATGTCATCTTCGGTGTTTGTTTGATCAGAGATATAATCGACTGCATCAGAAAAGAGCTCATATACATTTGTGGGTTGGGACGGAGGAATGTAACAACACAATATATAAATACAACGATTTTTCAAATTAATCTTCACACATAATAGTTCCAAATCCAAAACATTGGGAATAGCGATTAACGATGCATCCAAATCGGAATGGAGTGCTATAAATACACCACGACCTACAGAGTTATTATCCACTGTATTAGATCTATCAGGAACTAAAACATCCTTGCGAAATACAGAAAATTCTGAGGTAAAAAGTTCATTACTCTCAATGTCTTGGGAAAGATTAGTTTCGGTAAGGGCAAAAATGTTATATGGAAATTTTTGTGAGTTTAAATAAACTTCAGCGGTTTTGGTGCGAAGACCTCGTACGTTCTGGTAATAAATAGACAAACATTGATGATTATTAGTTGCGTGCAAAGTCTGTTTGGAAGGGATATGATTAGTAACGAAAAAACTGGTTTTGAGAAACGTGTGGTCTAAGTTTCGAGCTCAAAAAAGCTGCATACGCTGAGAGCTCGTTAGCTACATGAAGGGGCGAAATATTGAAACATTCATGATATTGAATAAATATTTTTTTCAGTTTTAAAAAAACAATAGGTAGTCCTTCCTTTAAAATTTGCAGTTCAAGATTAATTCTAGTTTTACCGTCGATACAAGTGTGATCTGGTTTATCATGTAAAAATGCGATGTAGAGTCTAACATTGGCATAAGTTTTTGGATCACACAAACGAGACATAACAAAACGCCTATCCTCAGAGGATTCCGAAAATTGTTTAGTTAGTTTCACTGAGGGGGTTGGAACTGGATCTATATAAGAAGTTATTGAGGAGAAAAAGGTGGGATTTGCGAAAGCTTGGGGGTTAAGGGTGGGGCTTGTCATAGCTTGGGAGTTTGGGGTGTAGGAAGATGTGCAGGATACATTATAAGATTTAGTGCAATAATTAGAATTAAATCTTAATTTATTAAAAGAAGTTGGTTTCTGAACCCAAAGAGCAATCTTCATTGAACTATTTTTTAAAATGACTGAAGGGGATGAAAATAACCATTCATAAATATGCGGTATGGTAATTTTGAAGAATCCGGGATTTAGACGAATACAATCGATTAGATAAAAATTGTAGTTGTTTCTGATATAATTACGAATCCAAGACTCGTTAACATATCGAGGTGCATCTTTGATAATGAAGATTGATGTCGTTTTATAAATGTTTGTAGCTGGAAGCGGAACAGTATATGAATCCGGTGCTGGAGGCGGAGGCTCGGTGGAGACGATGTGTGGTAGCTCGTGAGATATGGCTTGTAACGCTGTAGGAAGAGTAGATGTAGTGGAAGTAGTATCAAGTACAGCTGAGGAACTATCGTTGAGTGGTTCAATAGAGGGTTCCAGATCACCAAACTCAAGAAGTAGGGATTTGTTGTTGTTGTGAACTACCGGTTCGGGTAAAGAATAGTTGTTTTTACTACTCGTGCATACGCGCTTTACGTCTTCAGATACTTCAGTGATGGCCATGCGAGTTGCAATAGATTCTTTTACCAAGATGTCAGCAAGAACTGATGAATCTTTCACCAGTTTCCCATATTTGGCGGAATAATCAATATCAATGAATTTAAGTACCTTGGATTGAGCAAGTATAGTTTTCTCTAAACTAGTCAGACTGTCTTGAATGGAGTTATTTGAAACTAAAGATGTAGCTTGTACCTGTGGTTGATTTATGGATGAGATCGAATTAGATAATTTGGTGAGTTTGGCATCAATGTGATTGGGAAATGAGTTAAAGTTGTCAAGACAATCGGAGGATTTAATAAGTGATTGTTTAGAAATACATTCAATGCTATTAAGTTGTTTATTAGATAGAAGATGGTATTTTTCGAAGCTCTTAGTTGTTGATTCATTATTTTCTGCCAAAAGTTCGTTAGTTAAATTAAAGCTTTGACGAATCTCTTTCTTCAGTTCAGCAATTGACTCCGATAGTAGGTCAATCCTTTCATTATTACATTTAAGAGCGAGCATAATGTGGGAAAGCGTAATGATTCTACATTCATCGCAGTAAAAACTAAAATGCTCGGAGTATTCGGGTAGATAAGCTTTAGCACTTCTACTAAGGCCTGTGCAAACAGGGTGAAATATTTTACCGCAGATTCCCCTGCAAGGCACCCAATTGTTAGATTTTACAGTGATAGTACAGTCTAAATTTCCACATCTATCCATTACAGGTGATTCCGGTGATTATGAGTCGAAGAAACGAAGAAAAAAAAAATAATATATATTTTTTTTATTTATGGTTAATTTTATGACGAATCTGTCCTCTAGTATTTTTTTAGCAGTGTGGGAAACGAACAGCGGGTAACGTAGTGTTGTTAACAAGAAAGTGGTTTGTGTATAAGCTTGATGAAGTAAGATAACGAAGTGAACAAGGATAATGTAGTGTTGTGACGGCTTTCAATACAAATCCCGATTACAGATGTTGTTGTTGTTTAATTTTTTTGTTAATTTTATATTTGTAAGCGAGAGAAGAAACAAAAGTAGGTATATTTGTATAGCATCAACAAGACTAAAGGCAGAACATGTACTAAAAATTTAACTCACCGGGAGAAATGAGACAAAAAACTGGTTTTTGAATGTAAATATGATGGTGGGACGAGCAGGCAATTATAGAGATGCTATGATGGAAAGGAGGGCAACGGCACGGCGCTTTGATTGAAGCTTAATATGATTAATCCAAATATATCCACGGCTTTCAAAGATGCGGCGAGTACGTTAGGCAAAAAAGAAATTGGGATGATTTTACTTTTTTGAATGGCCTCGTTCACAAAGTTATCCTAAAGCAATCCAGATTGGTTTGTGTTGTTGTAATCTCTTGAGAAAAAACAGCCGCTGTTTATAATCAGCTGTTTTTTCTCAAGACTTACAACAACACAAACCAATCTGGATTGCTTTAGGATAACTTTGTGAACGAGGCCAATAGTAACAAAGTTTTTGCTTCGTGACGGCAGAACATATGCAAGAAAAATTGCACTCACCGGGAGAGACAAGGCAGAATGTATAGAAATTAATTCACAATCCAGGAGTGAGCAAGTACGATGAATGTTGACTATTTGAAAGCACAAGAGGCAGGCAATTGTAGAGATGAAATGTATCCACGGCTTTCAAGATGCGGTGAAAACAGTAGGCAAAAAAGAAATTGTTTTTTTTTTATTTTGTATAGTATCAAGGTTTTTGCTTCGTGACGGCAGAACATATACAAGAAAAATTGCACTCACCGGGGGAGACAAGGCAGAATGTATAGGAATATGATTCGGAATCCGGGAGTGAGCGAGTACGATGAATGTTGACGGTTTAATGCACTCGATAAAATAAGGAATTCACCAAAAATTAAATCAAATTTTAATTCGCAAAAATAAGTATTTTCGAATGTAAGACCGCTCGCGAGAAATTAAAATAATTAAAAAAAACTTGTTAAAGTTTATGGCAATCAAGGTTTCAGAATTTAAAACCATGGATTATGCGATAAATTAAATAAAAATATCACGGAGCAAAACAAACGTCAGGCAGATAGAGCGAAGGTTTGACATTGTACATTGTACTTACAGTGAATTAAAAAATTTAATCGAGAATCTTAAAATTCGTAAGACACCTGGTCTAGACAATATAAGAAACTCATTTATTAAAGAGCTTCCATGGCGTTGAGTTATTGTTATTTATTTTCAATTTATGTATAAATATTCAAAACTTTCCAGCTGCTTGGAAAAATTGCTAAAATAATTCCTATTTTAAAGCCTACAGACCTATCAGTTTACTAAGTTGCGTGGGTAAACTTTTTGTAATAATAAAATCCAAAATACAAAAAACCGTAGAAAGACTTAACATTTTGCCAGACTTTCAATTTGGTATTAGAAGTCACTATAGTTCTGTTCAACAAGTTGACAGGATTGCACAACATGTCAAAAAAAGTTTTGTTGAAAAGAAATCAACCGGTCTAATTCTTCTTGATGTGGAAAAAGCATTCGACTCTGTTTGGCACTCTGGTCTCATTTATAAGATGCTAAATGCTGGTTTTCCATTGTATCTCATTAAAATTGTGAAGAGTTTTATTTCTGATCGACAATTAACAGTATATGTTAACAACTCTTTCTCGTCATTCCATGTTGCTGTAGTGGGAGTTTCCCAGGGATCAGTTCTCAAGCCTGACCTATATAATTTCTACACTTCAGATGTTCCTTCACTTTCAAACTGTGAATATGCAATGTTTGCAGACGATACTGGAATAGTTTGTACCGATGGGCTTGGTCTTACAATTGTGACTAATCTACAATCGGCTCTTAATATTATTGCTTCATTTTTTCATAAATGGAAGATAAAAGTAAATGGTGTAAAAACTCAAGCAATCTTTTTCATTCGGAAAAGAAAACCTTGTTTTTTGCCATCCAGAAATCTAATCTATAATGGTGCTGAAATAGAATGGACAGGGGATGTGAAATATTTGGCGATAACGTTAGACACTAAATTTACCTATAACAAACATATCACTAATTCTTTAGATAAGATATATGGGGCATTTCACGTAAAGCGGACAACGAAAAAAGTGATGGGTCTTGGAATTGCTTCATTTTTGGTTTATGTAAACTTCTTTTTGTTCTTAATCTAAATCCAGAAGAATTTTGAATTTAAAGGTCTAGTATTGGAGTTATGGGTTTTTAAAGTTTCGAAATGCTATGGGTAAGGGTTTTCTTAAAAAATACTGATAAATTAAATTGAGCATTAAAAAAATAATTTCAATGGTGGAATATATGGTAAATTTGATGTCCTTTTTATTCATAAAATTTAAACCGGAAATTGATTTTTTTTCTTATAGAAAACCGGAAGTTAACATTTCAAATTAAATTTTAGTCAAGTTAGCCATTTTTAATATTTTTTGTTTTGGCCTCATTTTTAAGCCTAAATCTTAGAAATACTACATGCCAAGTTTCAGAGTGGGATATCCATACGTTTAGAAGATACAGCATTTTAAGTCCGAGAAATACCTGCAAAACCAGATTTTTGTATGGGAAACCAGATTTTTGTATGGAAAATACGTGTTTTTAATACTCAAATCGAGTTTTGAGTACGTTCGACCTTTTTAAAATTTTTTATCTTTCCTCACAATCTTTTTAATACAATACTAAAACTACTTGCCAAGTTTCAGATTGGGATCTCAATTCGTTTAGAAGATACACAATTTTTTGTGCACGGCTCTAGTGCAAACATCAGATTTTTGTATAGATAACCGGATGTTAGCAATTTAATTCACATTTTAAGTAGTCTAGCCACGCACAAAAAATTGTGTATCTTCTAAACGAATTAAGATCCCAAACTGAAACTTGTAGTTTTAGTATTGTATTAAAAAGATTGTGAGGAAAGATAAAAAATTTTAAAAAGGTCGAACGTACTCAAAACTCGATTTGAGTATTAAAACACGTATTTTCCATACAAAAATCTGGTTTCCCATACAAAAATCTGGTTTTGCAGGTATTTCTCGGACTTAAAATGCTGTATCTTCTAAACGTATGGATATCCCACTCTGAAACTTGGCATGTAGTATTTCTAAGATTTAGGCTTAAAAATGAGGCCAAAACAAAAAATATTAAAAATGGCTAACTTGACTAAAATTTAATTTGAAATGTTAACTTCCGGTTTTCTATAAGAAAAAAAAATCAATTTCCGGTTTAAATTTTATGAATAAAAAGGACATCAAATTTACCATATATTCCACCATTGAAATTATTTTTTTAATGCTCAATTTAATTTATCAGTATTTTTTAAGAAAAACCCTTACCCATAGCATTTCGAAACTTTAAAAACCCATAACTCCAATACTAGACCTTTAAATTCAAAATTCTTCTGGATTTAGATTAAGAACAAAAAGAAGTTTACATAAACCAAAAATGAAGCAATTCCAAGACCCATCACTTTTTTCGTTGTCCGCTTCACGTGAAATGCCCCATATGTAAAACAATCAAAATAATGTATCCAATAATAAATCGAAAGTCTTTCC
Source organism: Syrphus vitripennis (assembly GCA_958431115.1). Classification (NCBI taxonomy): domain Eukaryota; kingdom Metazoa; phylum Arthropoda; class Insecta; order Diptera; family Syrphidae; genus Syrphus; species Syrphus vitripennis. Next base: position 5,541,511 of record OY288111.1, on the reverse strand, counting down.
TTAGCCAACAAAATAAATTAATCATTTTTAAAACGATTTTTCAATCCTTTATGTTTTATGGTTGTCCAGTTTGGAGTAAATGCGCAGAAGCTCATAAAAAACCACTTTAAATAGCACAAAACAAGCTCCTCAAGCTCATGCTGAAGCTTCCCTGGCATTTCTCAACAATAGAGTTACATGACAGGGCAAATATCGATTTTGTTTTAACAAGGATAACTAAACTTTGTGAATAATATACTTTAAATTGTCAAATCTCAGATAATGTTCTCATAAATAGCCTTGCTCAAGTGTTAATTTGTTAACTTATTTATTCTTTTTGTTTATTAATATATTGATTTATGTTATTGCATATTTATTTATTTGTTTATTTATTAATTTATTCATTTGTTTATTTATTTATTTGATTGTTTATTTATTTATTTTTTGTTTTCTTAACTACATATTATGTATTTATTATTTTTTTTTTATTGTTACATATTTATACTTCCAATTATTTTCATAATTATGTATTTTTTTTTTTGTTTACATTACATTTGTTTATTTATTTATACGTCATGTAACTATTGATAACATATTTTTATAATGCAATATTATTGTAATAAAATTTTAGGTAGTACCTTTTTAATTTGTCTGTGATATTAATTTTAAGTAATACAAATACCATCTTCTTTTTTTTATAAAATATTTATTTTTTGTTTTCTTATATAAAAGGTTTTTTTCATCGGCGTTTTCATTTCAAATATTACTTCACCCTTCATATGTTTTCAATTATTGTTATATAATTTTTCAGAAGTAAGATATAAGTATCATCTCTGTATGTAAATTGCGCAATCACAATGGCAATGTATACATGTAATGCTACCATAAAAAATTTTATTGCAGTGGAGTTCGCTCCAGTTAAGTTTTCTGAAACGGAATTCGTCAGATTTTAAGGACCCATAGATTAAAGGCAGTTTACTGTTCAATTGTTAGATCATTGTTGGGATATTGTTCTGCTATTTGGAATCCTGATATAAAAAAAATGATTGCTAGTTTTAATTTAAGACAATGCCCGTTTGATGGTAGGTACTATAAATCATTACAAAAGTAGATGTTTAATGTTGGGAATACAGACTCTTGAGTAAAGACGAAGAATGTTTAGTGTTTTGTTTGTTCGTAATATTTTTTCGAGTGATACCGATTGTGGATTTTTACTTTCCTTAATTAACATTTACGCATATCATAAGAAGACGTAAGTGGCAGTGGATTGGCCAAACGCTTCGAAAAGGTAACGAATGCATTGCGAGTCAAGTGATGAAATGGAACCCTTTCACTCAGGCAGACAGACGACCAGACGACCTAGAATCACTTGAAACGCTCGGGGAAGAATCAGCATAACTGGGAAAGAGTTGGAGAGACCTGAAGTGCATCTTCCGGAAGCTTCACAATGGCGCTTAGCAGAGGCCCTGTTACTCGCAAGCGGAAACTAACGTACGTAATAAGTCTAAGGATCTAATGGGTAAAAATAATCAATTATTTTTTTATTTTAATTTGTCAAAAAGCTGATTTTGACAACTATAGCATTTTATTGGGAAAAAATAATTGATTATTTTTTTGATTATTATCAATTTTCCAGATCCAAATTTTTCGAGAGATTTACCACTCCATGCACTAACACTAAAACAATTTATATCTGGCGGTTTGATTAAAGTGGTTAGTGATTTGTTTATTCCAATTTTTTAAATAATAATAAATTATCAATTATTTCTGCCCAATGAAACGCCATAGTTGTCAAAATCAGCTTTTTGACAGATTAAAATAAAAAAAATAATTAATTATTTTTACCAATGAAAAACCCCATAATGAAGTAAGTACCTATATAACAGCTGAGTTTGCCATTGGAAATGTATGACCCTGTAAGTGGTGTAGTGCATAAACAAAAATATTTGCTTATTCCAATCCAAAAATTAAATCTCGTAGTATCCCAAAATGCTACGGTTGCCTTCTTCTGCAAATTCAAAGTTATTTGACAACTAGGAAAGCTTTCTGTTTCCTAATCGCTCTCATGACCCTGTTTAAATTGGGAAGATTGAGTCCGGACTCACGTCAGTTTGTAGGTAAGAGAAGTGTTGGGTGAGAGGTTACGGGAGGCATGAAGAAAACATAAAAACCAGATTCAGGAGCCCGTTGTTGTTTCAATGTTCGTGTTATTTTCAATACATTTTGAGGCGCCTCACAGAAAGTAATGTAAACACGACCATACTCACCAGTCCGTACTCAATCTTCCCAATCTAAACAGGGTCAATGACAGTGACATTATGCTTTGCATTTTTTTTCTGTACCAATAACATGTACATAAGCTGTTGTCGTAACTAAAGACGACCCGATTGCTGTTCCTGTTAATCATTTAAATGAAAGTAATGCACTCCCATCAACCATATCGCTATCAGTGGTGTGTGGACTTCGTGCTTTGAAGCCCTTGCCATCAACAAATCAAGCAATTCCTTTGCTTATATCTGGTTGTGTGAATATACACTGCACAACACAATATAAATATAAGAAATATTAAGGTACCAAATAGATGCGAGTAATATTGATTTATGGAAGGTATGAAAGAACTTCTATTAGGGCAAAATTCCTTAAAAAAAATACCAAACTTTGTATACATAAATGTGTATTCAAAAAAGACAAAAGCCGATTGCGTTACGCACTTCCCTTTAAAGCAAGGGTTTAAGTTGAGGAAAGGGTTCAAAAATGTGCCATATTATATAAGTATATACTGACATTCGAGAGTACTTGTCAACTCTTTTCGCACCTTACACAATAGTACTTTGACTTATTTTTGCAAACAATCCACAAGAATAATTTTGATTGGGAAAATTTACATAGAATATCTGATGTCTGGGTGATTCTACAAAATATGAATATAAAAATAAATTGGACAAATCATATGGAAAAAATATTAAAACCTGATATATTTTCACACATTCTTGAGTCTAATTCTCAGTTGCCTGGCCTGTTCCAAGCTCGTTTGGCAAGCAAAAAGTGGCTTTAATTCGAAAACCGGCAGTATACTTTTTTGTATAAGTTGTGAACATGACAAAGAATAGCAATTATCAGTTTTTCCAAACTCGGGTTAGGCAACCCAACCACATGCAACCAAAAACTCAAGGCTAAAGGAGATGACGCACTTTTGAGCCATAAGCGTGCAGGGACAAGAGTGGTACCAAAAGAAAGGTAAATACTTGTACATCAAAACTGTGAAGTGTTAGGCAAATCGTAACACTTTGCGTCATCTCCTTTAACAATTTGACAATTAAGTCAAATTAAACCAAACCACATTTGGCATAATTTAATTAAGTCATCAAATTTGCCTTATTTCATTGCACCACACTGCATTAATATCTCTGATATGAAAATTGCTGTTTTTCAAAACATTACATACATATAAACCTCAAAAAAGCTTTGTTTCTTACAAATAGAATAGTTTCATACATATTTTGAAAAATTTTAAATGCTTAATTTTTGGCTCTGCCTTTCACGTAGACTACATTTCAACTGCTCTATTTTTTATTTCCTTCTGTAATCTACGATAAAAAACAATTTCAGATTTTAAAACATGAAAAAATTATTTAAAAAATGAACATTATCGACTCATGCAGGTAAGAGCGTGCATAAATCAACCATTGAAAGAGCTTTAAAGTAACTTAAAGCTTCGAAAACATGGTCAATTGTTCAAAAAAAACGTTGAGCGCACAAAAATACAAACTACCATGACAACGGTATGTTTGTTTTTATTTGTTTCGACTAATTCATCAAAGCAGAATATACATAAAGTAGTCGAACTTTATCCATCGGACGCATCAAACAGTATTAAAACAATTATTGTTGATTCTCACAACAACAAAAATATTCCTAAATCTAAGATCAATCTCAAAGCAAAAAAATAACAACAAGCGAAAATAAGGACAAAAAAAATGCAACTTAGTTTTTGCAAATGTTTTGGTTATTGTTGCGTTTGTTGGAAAACCCGAAGCACCGTCAGCACTGATTCAGACAGGTAATTTTTGTATTATCATATATTTTTTTAAAATATTTAAAATGTTTTGGGATTTATTTGTTTGTATATTCAAGTCGAGAGTTGAAGATTCTACTATTGGGCATGGAAAATGTTGGTAAAACTGAAATCGGTTATATACTTTCTGGCAAGAAGAGAACCTCATATGAAACAACAAACGGTGTTCAATGCTTTCAAACAAAATTGCCAAAGTGTTCATTGTCTATTACTGAAATCGGTGGCAATAGACAGATTCAAAAAATTTGGCATCATTATTATTCTAGAGTAAGTTCAAAACATTTTATTAAACAGCATTTTATCTTAAACGAAATGTTGCTAATGTCAGCTTTCAGTTAAAATATTTTATTGTAGAGCCGCTTGGAAGGCACCTAAGGTGCCCGTGTCTTTTTTTTTATCGTTAACTCACTTTTTGCTCCGCTTAAAGTATGTTTAGTGGGGTTTTCATTTTAGTATAGTGGCATAAAAATACTCCAATTATTGAATGTAATAGTGTTCAAAAGATGTTTTGCTGTCTCTGGATTAATAATATGTTAACATTAGCTTGCTCAAATCAGTTGAAGTTAAAAAAGAATACTTTCAATTTATTTTCGTTTTTTCTTAGGTATGACTAAAAAAATTTAAATTAAACAAACTTATTTTAATAATTCATCAAAAGACTAATGTTCGGTTGCACCAATATTTAACAGGTTAAATTTACGTATTTTGTATGAAACAAACGTAATTTTAAGACTTAACAGCCTGTTTTTGATGCTTATATATTATAGCGTCATGGAAAGAGAAACAAAAGAAACCGAGGAAGCCTCCACGTCAAAAATACCATTTTGGACTAAATACAGCATGAGGAACTTATGACTTGCTGTCATGTAAAAAGAATATGCCCTGAGAACCCAGTTCAAAAGGCAATGCACATTACGTTCAAACAATAACGCGGAAGAAAGGGGAACAAAACTCCTGGATCAAACAAATGCAACTCCACGTGCATTTAGAGCCGTTTTCTTCACTCAAAGTTGAACACAACTTAAGGATTTTTATTTTTAACTCGGGATTTTGTTTTTCTTCACTAAAAGTTTACAGCTTCAACTTCCGATTTTCAACTCTAGAGTTAATCAACTTTCGAATTCCTCAACTCCCGAAAAAAGCCAAAGTTGGCTATGTAAGCTTTAGATTTTTCATCAGAATTTAGATTCATGTTTTTTGTTTAAAAAAAATTAATTTCGCTGTCAAAATACAGAATTAATTTATTCGAATTGTGATAGCTCTTTTTGGGAGGATTTCCTTTCATCTGCTTTTGGAAGCGAAGATGAAGATGGCGAAGAGATTTTAATTGAAATGAAATTGAAATATATCTTTTCAAATTTTAACTCGGCAAGTTAAACAATAGTGAAGAAAGCATTTATACATATTTTTTTTAGGAGCATTTAAATTTTAAAATTCAATTTCGCAGCAGTATATCCTACTCAAGATAACTACTAACTGCTTTTGTATCAGTCACACTCTCTCTCTCTTTCTTATCAAAGTACATTTTCCAAAGACAAGATGTAGGTGGGTATTATAAAAAAAAGTGTTCACAATGATTCTAATGATTTTTTCAATGGCATTAACGTTTATTGAATCAAATCGAATTAAAAAAAAATATTTTTACGATTAATAAAATAATACTTCTTGTTTTCAAATGCTCCGTATGAATATAAAAAAAATATTTGAAATATTTTTAAAGCCTCAGGAGCACAATTTCAAACAACATACCAAAAATCTCGAATATCCAAAGCGAGCCCAAGACATTAAGTTAAATTAAAATTTTTGATGGAGGATTTAAATAATTTTTCGGGAACTATTACATTAAAAAATTCTATAGGAATAGTGTTTAAACTTCACGATAATTGAATTTTTTTTTTATTTTATTCCTCAGACTATGGGATTAATATTTTGCTATGATATGTCGATTGACATAGACAAACTTCAAACAACATTTCAATTATTCAATAAAATTGCTTCCCATCAGTTTATGCGTGGAAAAGTTATTCTTTTAATTGGCACAAAATCAGATCTGGCCAATGACACTATTCAATTATATGATATTGAAAATCGATTCGCTTTAGAAAATCTAGCAAATCGATATTTCATTAATATAAAAACAATTCATTTCAACCGGAATGAGTTCGAAAATCTTTGGAATGGTATCGAATGGTTAGCTGATAATATAATTATGAATTATATATATATGAAACAACGAATAGAGAATGATAATAAAATTGAAAAGACATTAAAAAAACAACAACAATGCGATTCACTGAAGAAAAAATTCAATGTAAGTAAAATATGTTTATTTTCTATTTATTCTAACTTTATATTATTATTATTTTTTTAAAAGCTTTCATATCGAAGGCCAAAAACAGCACCAGCTAGCATCAGTTCAACAGAGAATAAGAGTGTTCCATTCATTCTTTCCTGCAATACCTACCAAACTGGAAATGTTTCTCGAATAGCCGATCCAGTGTCAACTACCTCCAATAGCATTAGTTAAAAATGTAATTATTTAAATAGTTATTTGTTTTGGTATTTATTTTCAACTTGGCAACTACCACTTTTTTTTAAAGCGTTACATGTTTTTTTTTTGCAACTTAACAGCAAACAATAAGGTTTAATAGTTTTTGTGATGATTTTTATTAAATTTACCTTTTAGCAATGTAACTGCGATACATTTCGGCTTCGGCAGTCATTTCAGTGATACTACGATTATCACTTTCACATAATTTGTCTAGTTGAGTGTAAATCTTATCGTTGTGGTCAAAGTCTCCTGGACGGCGAGGCATAACATGGAAGTGAACGTGCTAGTAAAAATGATCAACTGATTATTAATGTAAATAAATGTGTGTAAAATTTAAAGAAAAACAAATTTAAACTCATGAACTTTGTTAAGGCTTTTTTATACTTAATCAGAATTCATGCTCATTATTGCCAAATCAGGTTGAATTTTCGAAAACTTTTTAACCCGACGCGCTGGCAAAACTGCACAGGTGGAGCTATAAGGTGAAGCAGAAAAAATATTTTTTTGGGGCATTTCGGAGCTTTTATAACGTAACAGAATATTTTTTCAATGATTCCTGAAAGTATTTATTTTCTTCTTCAAAATTCAGTTTATATCTATTCAATATCTCTTTTAATTTTTAGTAAATCCTAAGTTAGTTGTTAGTCTAAATGGAAATATGGTTTTATATAAGTAGACATGTAGGAATTGCGGTCACAACCAACCTGTCATTTTGATCCATAACTCATTTGACCTATGAATAAAAAGATCATATGATGGATTTATAGAAACTAGTATAGCCCTTTGGCCAGAACTCGAACAAAAACTATATTTCGTATATCTATTCGAAGTAAAAAGTGTACGACAAAAATTGGTCACCACATATCAATGAGTATACAGATACCTGACAGTGAAGTTCGCTTGAGCCATTTCATCGCGTTGAGAGTAAAAGATCAAATCTTCCGGTTTGGTTTGATCAAAATATATCTGTGGCGTTTAGCATAAATGAGATAACTCAATTTTTTGAGTTTTGCAGAAAACGCATTTGAATGTTTATTCAAGCATTGTAAAAAAGTGTTCGGAAATAATTGAACTATTTTTCTAAGTTTATGCATATATATGTCTGCACTTCAAATGCACATTAAATTTAAAAAAAAAAGCTTGATTTTAGGATTTTGTGGCAGTTATCATGTTTATACTAAATGCAAACGAACAAAAAATATAAGAAAAATTGGCAGTTTCGATTTTATTTTTAATAAGTTTATAAAACAAAATAACAGGTGATTCAAAGTTAAGAGCACATTATCTTTCATTAGATAAATTCATAAAAAAGAAGTTTATTTTTCGTAGTTTTTTATAGGTTTATAAAACAAAACAAAAACAAACAAAACCTAACGGAATTAAATGTTAAGAACACTTATCTTAAAATATTTTTTATTTAAATTAAAGAAAAAGTTTATTCATCGTAATTAAGGTTAATAAGATTAAAAAACAAATAACAGAATTCATCTTAAATGAAATAAAAAGTTTATTGTTCATAATTTTCATCGCTATCACTCATATAGGAATACGCTTCTTGCGACTGAGAAAGAGTATGTTTTAAAATTTGTAAAAAAATATGATAAATCGGGTCGATAAATGGCAGCAGATCTTGGATATCATTCTGCCCTATCCCATAGGAACGGCAATGTGTCTCTCATACAATTTTTTTTTTATGCATATAAGAAAGAAATTTAAATTTATATTCGTCGTTAACTTGAATAATTATATTGTTTTTGCTCTTCATCTACACTTAAAGTTTGATTATATTCTAAAATTAATTTAATGAGCCTTTCAGCTACATCGTTAACAACTCTCAAATTTTCAACCAATTTTACACCGTATTGGTAGTCTCCATTTAAATGCCAATTAGACGGTTCTTTATCGAAGAATTAACAATTAATTTTAAATATTCTTTGAAAATGTTTCAGATTCCGGACAGATAGAAAAGACTATATCTTTAGAAAACAAAATTTTTTCGACGAATATAAAAAAATCCCGATATGGTTAAACAAAAACAATCAATCTAAAAATGTAAGTTTGATATTGAACTATTCTTTCTTTTATGCATTAAATAATATTCCTTTTTTTTCTCAAATTTATAAATAACTGTCGACAACTTATTAATTAATTTAAAAAAATAAGAAATCGCAAAATATACCGTTAGCACCTTTAATTAATTTTTTTTTTGCACAAAAAGGCTTGAAATGATCAAATAGTGTAAATAAATCACAATAATTGGGTATTTTTTTTAATATAATATGAAAATATTTTTTCTTATACCTTACATTATACTTAAGACCTGTGCCAAGTTTAAGTTTTATCCATTAACTATTACGCCCTCACGAATTTTTTTTTAGTAAAACACTAAAATAAACTCTATACATTTTCTATGGAAAATTTAAAGTGCTCGGTGGCACGTGTTAATTTTAACATATTTCAATGAGATTGTGTACAGATTTTTTATTTATTATCCTTAACATTTTTTGGCCCGGGCATGAAAGAAATTCCGACATTGACACAACACCCCGCCCCACCCTAGTGGATATATCATTGTTTTTTAACTCAATTTTGTTTGGTATAAATACTCGTACGATAAGTGTACATATCAGGTTTATACCAACTAAAAATTTAAAAACCGTACTTATCGTCTTTGGACCAAAATTATAGTTATTTCTAGTGAAGATACAGCTTTCGTTTAAATTTAGAATGAAAATATAGCCAAAAAGAAACATAGTGGCAGTCCAAACAGAAAAAGTCAATTTTTGGAGTTATCTCTGTTCAATTTTAAAGAAAAAACAACCGGTGTACTTAGTGATTCAAGATGAACTATATTTAATAATGTAAAGTTAGTCTTAACAATGCATAGGATAAATGAAAAAAAAATAGCAAAGTAATATAAGTGTACATATGTATGTATGTTAAATTGTTAAGTCTGTAAAAGCTTTATAGGGTATTGTAGGAGGTATAAAGTATTTTAAACAATTAGAAAACAAATTATCTCAACACTCCCACTTTTTCAAAAGTTTAAAAAAAATATTAATTCAAAATTTAATTCAATTATTCAAAATTTATGTTAATCAATTTAATGAAACTATTCCCAACATATATCGGAACCGATGAAACTTATCCTTGGGAAGAGCCTTAGTAAAAATATCGGCTATTTGGTTTTGAGTAGGCACATATTGCAAGTCGAACACCTTTTCTTCATATTTTTCCCGAATAAAATTATAACGAACATCTATGTGCTTTGTTCGTTTGTGGAATTCTGGGTTTTTTATGAGCCGGATTGCTCCTTGGTTGTCCACAAACAGAACTGGCTTAGCACATTCATCTTTCAGCAAAGCAGACAAAAGTTGTTGAACCCAGACCAGTTCCTTGACCGCCTGACATGCAGCAACGAACTCCGCCTCTGTAGTAGATAAGGCTACGCATTTTTGACTTTGCGAAGCCCAGGTGATGCAGCTTGAACCCATTAGGTAAACAAAACCACTGGTTGAGCGTCTGGTCACAACGTCCCCAGCATAGTCTGCATCACTGAAACAAGATAAGGTGAATTTAGATCTTTTAAATAACATACCAAAATCAGCTGTTCCTTTAACATATCGTAAGATACGTTTCACCATTGACACGTGAACCTGTTTGGGCTTATCCAAGTATCGGCTAACATATCCAATGACATAAGCAATATCTGGACGCGTCGCTACCATCAGGTACATGAGGCTTCCAACAGCTTGTCGGAAGGGAAACCTCACTTCATCTTCTATTCCTTCCACAGCACCAATTGAATTTATCGAAACATCTGCTGGAGTCGCCACTGGTGCTGCATCTTTCATTTTAAATCTTTCAATCAATCTCTTCAAATACAGCGACTGGTTTACATGAATCGAACCATCCTGAAGCCTTCTCAGTTCCAATCCCAAAAAATGCCTTGCTGGAAAAACTTTGATTTGAAGATTTAACTTAAGATATTCACAAAGATCGAAGATTTCAGTTTCATTAGTTGAAGCAACGAGTCCGTCATCTATATAAATTGCTAAAATTGTTTTATTTCCATTTCTAATGCTTATAAACACACATGGATCCGCATCGCAAACTGAAAATTGAAAATCATGTAACAATTTCTTGAAGGTCTGGTTCCAGCATCTAGAGGCTTGTTTGAGTCCGTATAGACTCTTTTTTAGTCTGCAAACACGACCAGTCCCATCCTCGTAGCCCTTTGGTTGGCGGACATTCGATCTTATTTTTCTTGTTTACAGATTTTAAAACACAGACAGCATCTTCGAATACATCATCAGTAATTTTCTCCTCAGCATCATCTTCCCTAGCCGCCACGATCTCAGCTTCCTCCGTCACAGCTCCCTCGGTCTCAGCACAGCCTCCAGCGATCTTATTTTTCTTGTTTACAGATTTTACAACACAGACAGCATCTTCGAATACATCATCAGTAATTTTCTCCTCAGCATCATCTTTCCTAGCTGCCACGATCTCAGCTTCCTCCGTCACAGCTCCCTCGGTCTCAGCTACCTCTGCATCAGCTTTCTCTGCATCAGCTTCCTTTGCATCAACTTCTCGTGCATCAGCTTCCCCTGCATCAGCATCCCTTGTATCAGTTTCATCTGCAACAGCTTCCTCTGTAACAACTTCTCTTTCAGCTTCTTTCCCAGCATAACGCTCAGCATCAACATCATCTATGATTGAGACTTCTTTACCAGAACCTAACATCCTGGAGCTTGATATATTATCATTAAGGGGGCTAAAAATAACATCTCTACACACTTCTACTTTATTTTCTTCTGGAATGTATACTCGATAGCCCTTAACACCATTCTCATAACCAACAAATATTCCTTTCTTTGATTTGCGATCCCATTTTCTCCTTTTTTGTTGTGAGACATGAACGAACAACTCACTTCCAAAAACCTGGAGATTCCCAACATCTGCTTCCTCACCGAACCATAATTCATATGGGGTTTTACCTTTTACAGAGCTAGTACCTGTACGATTAAGTACGTAAACAGCTGTGTTCACAGCTTCAGCCCAATATTTTTGAGGTAAATTCTTAGCATGAATCATCGAACGTGCCGCTTCAACAATGGTACGCATCTCACGCTCAGCGCTACCATTCTGTTCTGGTGTGTAGGGAACAGTCTTCTGATGATTGACGCTCCGCTGGCTCAATATGTTGGCAACGACCTTATTTGTATACTCTGTACCATTGTCTGTTCTTAGAGTCCTAACATTCTTCCTAGTTTCTGTTAAAACTATCTCTAAGTACTTTTCAATATAAATATGGCAATCTGACTTTTCTTTTAAAAAGAAAACTGATCTAAAATGTGAAAAATCATCCTTGAAAAGCAAGAAATATTTAGATCCCCCAATTGACCTCTGAGACATTGGCCCACACATGTCAGAGTGTACAAGCTCAGCTATATCAGTAGACTTATGCGCACTAGTTTGAAATGGCCCCCGATGTTGCTTCCCGTACATGCATGCTTCACAAAAAAAATTTTCTTCATCCACAAAAGGAATTTTTCTGGCCGCTAATGTTTTCTTCACATGAACAATATTCTGGTGACCAAGTTTCTCATGCCACCTTCTTAAACTCGTCTTATCTGCTTCAGTTAAGTTTACGAATGCTTTTTCAACCGTAGTAGAAATTACCTTCATAAGTAGTTTAAATAATTTATTTTGCCTCACTCCCACTGCCATGACAACATTTTCTATAAGTAACTCGCAATGAGAATTATTAGAGACAAATCTAAGTCCCTTGTCCAAAGCACAATTCAAAGAAAATAGGTTAAGACGAATATCTGGCACGTAGAGAACATCAGCCAAATGATTTTCTTTCCAAGCAGTATTATTATATGACGAGACATTTATATCGCCTTTCCCATATGCGTTGATTGTGTTCCCATTACCCATCCGTACGATAATCGGTCTTTCAAACGCCTGATAGTTTAAGAACCATTCCCTGCGATTCGTCATGTGATCGCTTGCTCCGGAGTCTAAATACCATTCATCAGCTTGGCATACACCTTCAGCCAAAAAAACCTCACATAAAAAAGCATTGCCCTTTTTGTCGACACCACTACTATTCTTATGTTTTAACTGAGGGCAGTCTTGCTTCCAATGCCCGGTATTTTTACAAACAAAACACTTGCCTCGTTTTGGTTGCTCGTTGAGGTTAGATTTCTTGGATCTACTTGAATTAGCCCTACCTGCATATAATGCCCTACTGTCTACCTGATCATGCGAACCGTTTCTCGTGCTTAAGCACTCCTCTTCCATTGCGAGCCTCGAAATTAAATTTTCTAAGGTTTGCTCTTTCACCGCTGTGGACTCCCATGCGCTATAAAAATGGTTATATGAATCAGGCAACGTCATAAGAATCTTAGTAACCACCATGGAATCCGACACTTTTTCACCTGCGTCGGCCAATTTTTGTACAATTGCTTGCAATTTCGAAATATGCACAACTATACCGTCATGTGGATCTTTTGCAAAGCTATAAAATTGTTGTTGCAACATGTGAACACTAGCTTTAGATTTTAGTTCGTAGACACTTTCTAATTTACACCACATCTCTTTCGACGTTTTGCAGTTCATTATATGGAGGAGAGGCTCCTGACCAATAGTTGTAACAATGATTTTCTGAGCTTTGCTGTCATGCAACCTCCACATATTCAAAGCCTTAATTAAACCGTCACCCTTAAGAGCACTCGTCTCTGCAGGTACTTCCTCAATACCCACGACATATTTCCACAGATCAGAAGAACTTAAAATAATCTTCACCTGGAATTTCCATAAGTTCCATTGATCTCCATTGCATAATTTTTCGATCTTTACCACATCGTTATTTTCCATATTAAACGATATCCCGTGTAAATCAACCGAAACAAAAAATAAAATTTGCTAAAAACCAAGCACGAACAATTTTACTTTTTTTTTATAATTAACCGTACCACTCGTCAGCAGATTTGCTTCTCAGTACAAAATAAAACAGTTCTTCTTATTAACAGTTTGTCTTTAAAAAAAAACTATAACAAAATACACCTTGTCTAGTAGGTTACTGGGCCCATAAACTGTTCAATTTTAAAGAAAAAACAACCGGTGTACTTAGTGATTCAAGATGAACTATATTTAATAATGTAAAGTTAGTCTTAACAATGCATAGGATAAATGAAAAAAAAAAATAGCAAAGTAATATAAGTGTACATATGTATGTATGTTAAATTGTTAAGTCTGTAAAAGCTTTATAGGGTATTGTAGGAGGTATAAAGTATTTTAAACAATTAGAAAACAAATTATCTCAACAATCTCATTTATACCAAACGCCACAGATATATTAAAGAGATGCAAATTGAATTTTTAAGCAGGTAACTTCTTTCAAAAGCCATTAAAAATTGTATTGAACAAACTACCCATTAATTTTATTTAATTAGCACAGCTTGGTGTATTTTCTAATGACTTCTGCAGAAGCTGTAGGACGAGGAAGAGGAGGAAACAGTTCCTCATCTTCTATGTACGTGCTGGGGTAGAGCCCAAAGTAGTAGACTCCATTTGGATGTATACTACATCCCAGAAAATCGCTAGATGCCAATCTCTGGTGTGTCAGTTCTGCTGGCAGCCACGTCCACATAACCTAACCTAACTTATTCCTGACATGGTTCGTAGTGTAAATCACTAGCCCCTGGTTATCCAAGAGCTGTAACGCCAATAAATTTTGTTTATTTTTATTGGTATGCAAATTATTGGTGTAGATTTGTCGTCAAAAAAAAAATATTTTAGGATGGCAATTCAATGTGACTACAAAAAAAACTTACATTAATTGTTTGTCCGGCATCGGGACCATCTTGCACTGTTACTGTTGCAGCTGACGTATTGTAAATTTCTTCCAAAATTTTTTGAATTTTACACACTGTAGTGAATAAATCACTTATCTCGTCACGCTTAAGATCTTGCAATCGTGGCGCCGGACGCTTTGTTGATACTAAAACATCTGAAACAAAAAAAAAATTAATACATATTTATCAATGAATTGAACCATAACCCAATGTCATTTTATTTTTTGAAGAGAGATTCTCTGTTAACTGTGTTTTTTATACCAATTCAATTTAGATACAGATTTAACTTGCTTAGTTTGGTCTGTTAACTCTGGATTAAGGTAAAAGTTAATCGTCCAATGAAAAACTACTTCAGAGATAGCTCTGATTTGAATTTTTGCAGGGTTTACTAACTCACCACTGAAAACCTGGGCCCAAGTAAAATAAAAGGTGATAGTCTGTTAGTGCACCAGTCTGTTAAGTCTCCGATTAACATTTATATTATGTCAAAATAATAATATATAAGTATATACAATTTATACATTAAAATAAAGGGATAAAATTTTCAGAGATTATAAAAATTTATTTGCAGTTCCTTATCATTTTGTTCCTATAGCTATTGACTCAGTATCTCGCCAGTCATCCTGTCTCCAATTCAACTCCTTGCCTCACTTTACTTTCAATGAATGTAGGCTCAAAAACATTCACTTACTTTACGCCAAAAGTGGCAAAAGAGATGCTTTTGTGTGAAAAACGTTTTGCAAATAGTGTTTACATGATCATTTCAGATTGATTTAACATAGTTTCACTTTTTGCCACTTTTAGGAAAAACTTAGTCAATGTATTTAAATCTTAAAGTAGATATTACTTAACTCGTTTCTATTGGCTTTTTGTATATCATTTCGTTTCTCATTTTATTACCAAATCAAATCTTCCAGTTGCTCTATTCCTGTTCCTTTTATTTGTTTACGTTCACTCTTGTTCGGTATTTTTTAAAAAGTAAATTCCTAAAACTGTATTTTTCCGAACTACCCAAATTCTAGTGAATTTCGGATAGGAATCTTAAATTCTAACATTTTTCATTTTAACTCGTATTCAAAAAATACCCTATCGGCATATCCCTCGAAAGCGGCTACTAGCTTTCAGTCCCTACCCAGGCATCTAGTAAGATGCAGGTGTAGTCTATAAAATATTTATAATTGATGTAAAATTATTAGCTACTTTTAAAAATAAACCTATAGTACGTATCACTTAGCTCAAGCTATGTTAACAAAGATAAAAATCGATATTTAAATAAATGCCATTTCTTGCCTCAAAAAATGATAAACTATGAAAAAATAGTACGAAAATTTGTTGAGCTCAAAAACCACAGTTGCTGGAGAATCATTAGATGGTAGTGATATCTTTGGAGTTTCGTCAAAACAACTTGAATGAATAGAATTGACCGTACCGAAACATTCATAAAATAATGCAAAATAAAAACAGTTTTTTTTTATATAAACACTAAATGAATAAATCAAAACTGGATATGAGTTTGGAATAAAGTTGTTTTGACCAAACTTTAAAGATATTAAAATATATATATCTTCTTACGTCCTCTCACAACACAACGTAAATTCGTGAATACATAACAATAAGGGCTCTCCAGAAAAATAGTTGACTTTGGAATAATATGAGGACCAAATGTCCGATCGATATTTTCCATTTCGGCAGTCTCAATTGCAGTTAAAGTGTAGACATCATTTCGACGATGATCAAAACATGGCATATTTTGTCGAATTTTATTTAATTTATCGGTATCTATATGAGCGGTGATTACGTGTAGTTCTTTTTCATCGCTGCAGGCAACAATCTCCCCCCATGGATCAACAATCTTTGAAATAAAAATTAAAAAAAAAATAATTATCTTTTTATGTTTGTTTTATATCAAAGGTTAGGCAGCACAAAATAGAACTGGGCGACACTACATAGCTAAGCACTAGCCATAACAAACGGTCAGATGAAAATGAGGAAATTAAATGATAGGCCTATAATATCACTTTCTTTCCTTTCATTTCCTTTCGTTGAGTTTCGTTAACTTAAAAATAACTCTTAAAATGACGTTTGTTCCAAAATACGCGTATTTAAAATATAAAAGTTTGTTAAATATTTGTACAACAGCACATTAGTTCCTCTTCACATGAATAAACTAGTTGCTGGATTTAAACTAAATTTCCAAGATTTGTGTTTTTGTTCCCCTGTAAAGTCTATGCGGACACTTTGAAAATGAGTGTCATAAATGTTGACCGCGGATGTTTTTTCACTCTCCCTACTTCTTAGCTTTCTTTCCCAAAAACTTAAAGCTGCTAGCAATTCAGTTATCTCGTGTGAAAGGGGTCTTAGAAATGTTACTAACTGCTAATTGCGGTATGTTGTATGCTAATTGTCGGTAAATGTACATGTGAGTAGCGGGACTCGCAGTAAGGGCGTGTACATGATGTATAGTGTTTTGCCGCGCACTTCTGCTGAGGTGTATTTCTTTTAGTGTGGCTCTACCATGAACGAAGCAATGCGTTTTGTATGCAATCTTGTCAGTGAAATTCCATATAGGTATCCTTTGCGAGTTATTGGTTCATGGCTTTTGTTGAACTCAAATTTTTATTAAAAATTACGTTGGGATAATAGCCAATCCATTCTACCGGAATGCGTATATTCGTATCTTAAGGAAAACAGCACGGTTATTTTCAATTTTACCCATGCCAAGGCATAAAGTAAACTGTTATAACGCACTGGATAGCCCGCCAATGCACCAGAAGAATCTGTGGCTTTCTTTCTAGCTGAAGAAGGAAAACGTAGGCATCCTCGACCGTAACTAAAAATTTAAAGGTACATATTTTCCGCGTCGATCACTTCTATTGCAATGCGTAATTTTAATATTAGTTCTTAATTTGTTTTTGATTAATATTTTGACTAAGAACTCACCATTGCATGTCCATAGCTTTGCCGTTTGGAATTATGAAATCCTATTTGTGCTGGTGCTACAACATAACATTGATTCTCAATAGCTCTAGCACGCAATAGCACTTCCCAATGAGCTTGTCCAGTTGAAAAAGCAAATGCCGAGGGATATGATAGTATTTCAGCACCAAGCTTTCTTAGTGCTATCGATGACTCGGCAAAACGAATATCATAGCACTTACCAGAAAACAAAAAGAAATTTAAAAAAAAAAATACAATAAACATGAAAAAATTTCAAGATATTTGTTTAAGTCTTACAATTTGCATACCCAATTTACCTATAGGCGTTTCTATTGGCGGAATTATTCGATCTCCCATTGAAACAACATCAGATTCGCGAAAACGAAATGACGGTGTTACAACATCAAATAAATGTAATTTTCTATAAGCTTTGACAATTTCACCATTGGAGTTGATTATAACGTGAGTGTTGAAGATCTTATCTGTTTTCTTGCAAGACTAAAAATACGAGTAAAAAAAGTTTTATTTATACAATACTTTATATAAACATATTATGTATATATTTTTATAATTGATTTTTACATAGGTAGTTTTAAAAAGTTAATAACCTTCTTTTAATACATATTACTGTTAATTTCTGAAATGCGAGATGTATTTCAAAAATACATGTAATTGAAAATTCGTTGGAACTCGTGAACTAATGATACACATCAAACGCGTATTGCGAACACGATACTCACGCGTTTCGCACGTGTTACTTGTTTGCGAAAGAAAGAAATTAATTTTGACTTCTTAAAGGTATTTTAATCCAACAACTTCGTAGCCATCATTCAATGGAATTCGACAGTTAATCATGTCGATTACAGAATCCACAAAACTCGATCCGCAATGATTCACAGTGTAGTGTTCTCTTTTCTTCTCATGATAAATGAATAGGTGGGAAACAGAGCTCTAACTGCGGATCGAGTTTTGCGGATTCTGTAATCGACATTGTCTTGACAGATGGGGAACAGACTATATTTTGACATTCACCATTGTATATAAAACCTATAGTACTATCATGAAGCTGACTTTTAAGTTACGGCATTAGCTCGTCATTTCCCGTGGAGGAGCTGATATCACTTTTATTGCATACAAACATTAATATTTTTGTATCCAATTTTTTACTTAAATATTAATGTTTATATGTAATGTCGCTATAATTTTGACATTTGCGAATTGCTTAAAAAATAGAAGTCTAAGAAAGAGAGGTCATACACTGAACCACAGGTTACAGTACAGAATGTTGAAGCAACCAGCAACTGTATTTATTGTGAAAAAACGTTGCAACTTTTCAATTATAATGTGAATGTAAGAGCGAGATGATTGTAACATTTCAATTCTGTTTCGTATTCTCTATGAAATTTGTTGTATGCCTTATTTACTAGTATACTTTTTGTATAAAATATATATATATATTATTATCGTATTTCGGACTTACAAAGGGGAGTAAAGAAGATACCAAAGTAAACTGTTTGCAAATTGGATTTTTTTTTGTTTGTTTTGGTCTTTAGGTCGATGGATTTTACTTGATGGGTTATTTTATGTGAGAAAGAAAAATATTTTGAATTTTTTGCCAAAATTCAAAATATTTTTGTCATAAGCAGCACTTACCAAATTCGTAGGTAGGTACGATTGTTAGATATAAACGGTTATAATTTCAATTCTACTTGCTTGATGATTTAAACGTTCCCTACACGTAAATCAATTCTTCTACGTATATAAAAATAAAAAAAAAAATTAAAAAAAATAAAAAAAAATAAAAAAATAAACAAAAGAAATAAGCAAAATCCCAAATTTAACTAATTTCGTTAGTAAAATGCAGTAAAAAAATACTTCTAGGTACCTATATGGCTATTTTTCGTTTCAAATACATTTTTTTATCGTTTAATAACGGTAGGTATATCTCATAAATTTTCATAAATAAATTTTCAAAATTAAATTTTTAATTTAAATTCAAGAAATTATAAATTAATTTCTGAAGCAACCTCCAATCAATTTCTTTTTATTTAGATCGTTTTTTTTTTGTTCCAAATCAATATTACCCATTTTGCCGTTGCACCTGTAAGATTAATCTTAAAGCATTGTTGTACGATATTTTAGAGGAGGGTTTGGGGCAGTAAGTTCATAGCATTTTTTTTTTTTGAAAATTCTGAACCTTTTCATGAACTTTTTAATTTTTACTGTTACGAATTCGATTGATTTTAAACTTTCTTTCAGCTTTTTAGTGTGAAATGTATTTATCATCTTAACAGTTTTTTTTATTGAAATATAGTTTAACATTCGCTTATTAATTATTCAACTAAAAGAGATCAACAACTCATAGAGAAGATTTATCAATTGAATTGAAACGATTACGTGAAAATCCTTTGCAAATCATCACCAAAACACTTTTAGATTTTATTTCTAAGAATAATAGATTGTCTATTTTTTCATTCAATTGTCAAAGTTTACGTGCGTATGTAGATAATATAGAAATTGACGCTCTTGTTAAAAAGATGAATTATGTTGATTTTATCAGAAACTCATATGTGTTACGATCATTGAATAAGAAGTACAGGAAGAGGCATATCGAGAAAAAAGTGAAATAGTTTTCATAATTGTGTGAGTTACACAAATGCATTGACACAGAGTTGGAGTGAAGGTGGACCGCAATTTGCGGGGGCGCCGAAAGGAATATTTATTGCTGAGTTTTTTTCTAGGTGGTTTAGTAAAAATATGTGTAGCTAGAAGTACTGGAATATGGTTTCTATCTTCTCAGAAGTACTTATCCACATACAACGGAACATAGCTGTTACTGTAAGCCTCAGAAGAAAAAAAGATTTTTTAATTTGGTTAAATTTCTTTGATCAAATAAATAATTGAATGAGTTTTTTGAATTTATTGCTGGCTGGATTATAATATCGAACAAAGCACACTTAAAATAATAAAATTAAACCTAGCTCTTAAAGGAAATGAAAGTATAGTTTTTAGTTTTATGTATAATTTTAATGAAAAAAAAAACAACACAGATATTGTCCTCAGTCAAATACATAATTTGAAATGATAATTTATTTCAATACATACTACATATAAATAAACATACAAACTAAAACGTGGAGAAATAACTTTGCACTACGGGCGCTCAACGTTTCTTAGCGCCTTGCCATCACCAACAAAAACTTATCCGTCCCTGTACTAAAATTTCTAATTTGACATTACAGATTGTACAAATGACATGATTAAAGTATATTTTTATTTTGAAAAATATTGCTATTTTTATCTTAAAATACCATGAAATAACAATTAAAAGTCTTCTACGATAACGTATTTACCTAAATAACATCACTTTAAGTTACTTTAAGTGAAATGAAAACTTTTTGTATTTCCGATACAAGTTTTTACAAGTTTTCACGCAGCACCTCATGTTGATTTATATTTTAATAATAATATGCTTCGATTTTCAACTCAAATTGGTTTTTATTTCACTTTTTTATTAGTTTTGTAGTACGTTTTTTTTTCACTTTTTTAAAATCTTAAAATTTCACAGCACTAACTCTCAGCAAGACAAAATGACAGATGAGATTTTCTTTTTTTTTAATTTTAATTCTTCACTCACGTACACTGTATGTATATGTGCCAAAAGCCTCTTCCTCTATTTTTTATTCAATGGTTACGATGAAATAATTGACATTCTGAATTTCAACTTTGTTGCGATTTTCAGAAGAAATAATCGCCCGGCTGGAGGAGTAGCTATTTATCAAAATATGAAAACAGTTCATTACTGCACAATATAATATGAATGTGCATGTGAAATACAACAGCATGTTTAGTGCTACTGTTTCTGATATCGGTCATATTTGTATAAGTCGTTGCCACGCTGGTGACGATCAGTTAATTATTATGATTTACGTTTACATTTCTCTAGATAAGTCATTGCATGCTTTAGGAGCCTTCTTGTACAAAAAATTTATTCATTTACTCTCATGACGAATCTGCATTGCTTCAAAAAATCATTTTGAGTGGAGATTTCAACATAAACTTTGCAGACGATAAAATCAACTATAAATTGAATTTTTAAATAATTAATTTGGTTTAACTATGTCAAATAATGGCAATCTTAGCACAACGAAATACAAAACTACTATTGATGCGGTCTTTATTAGAATTTAAATAGGTTCGAATCAAAACTCTTCTATTCTTACGTCAGCTACCATAAACCTATCGCATCAGTCTTAGAGATTCGCGATGATGGTTCTCGTAGTAATGATGGTGAACAAGTCGTCGAAATTATGGATGAAAGTTGATTTTTCTGAGAGATAAACTTTTTAATGTAATATAAATTTCCATGCTTGTCTACGATAGTGCAATTAACAAATATTGTATTCTAAATGATAGTACTTTTATAATTATCAGTACAAAAGCAATTCGTGCAAAATAATTCCTTAACCATTAAAAAAAAATTTCAAAAATGCATAAAGTTAATATTCATACAATACTCTTGACCATGGTCTTTTTTTTTAATTTTTTATTACATATTTTTTATGGAAGAAGGGATTTTGGAAGCGATTGAAATTATGGAAGATTACTTATTATAAGTATTCCTGTTATACTCAAAAAAATTTAGAAATTTGGAATTTTTAGATAACCCGATAAAAAAATCAAAGTGTCGAAAATTGACTTAAAAACGGTGTTTTTGGAATATCAACTACCATAAAAATGCATTAAAATTTTCTGAAACATGGCAAGTTTTGTTTTTTTTGTAATTTTTCTAGAAATATAAAATGACTACCGCTTAGAATATACCTTCTTTACATTTACTCCATTTTGTCCCATTTACTATTCGAATTTCAAAAAATTCCGTCTTAGTACTCAACTTCAAAAAAGTTCCAAACCGATGAATTTCATAAATACACACCTACTCTTACAAAACATAGAGGTTGGAACCTCTATTCTTAAATACTACCTTGAAATCTAGCCGGAAAATTTCATTTCAAATAAATAAAGTATACCTGCCCCAATAATAAACGCCAATAATAAACTAAAGTATACCTATCTACATAAATATACATATACACATATTTTTCTTCCTCGCACAAAGAAAAAAAACATATTCGTATGTAGGCAAGAACAAAAACCAAAGCAAGCAAGTACCATAATTATCAACTCCCTGTTTTATTTTCCATTCTTTTCCGTTAGCGAACTAAACATCCAAACCAACTTTCTTCTTCAAAAAAAAAAAAACTAAATCTCATTGAATTAAAAAAAGCAAATAATTGTTCTTGTACCTACTCTTATTCACAAATTGAATATACATTGCTCTCTCATCAATATTTTTGACAATTCCGAAGTTGTATAGAAACAAAAGTTACAGGGAGCATAGTATAAACAATGTTTACTGGCAGCAAAATATATTAACATATTGCTATTAGAAATTTAGACCGGGATGAGCTCGACAGAGGCGCAATAATCGAATGTTCTTCATAATAGTACTACAACGTCGGTGACGCGTGGAAAGTGTGTAACTCCAGATTTTTCGAAAATGAGATTTTGATGCCATTTATTAGATTTAAGCATTAAACTATAATCCCTTAAACTGGAACTCCCCATTTTGTTTATAATAACCGTTATAATGGCAGTTTAGAAAAATGTGTAACTCCGCAACTTATCAATCTAGTGGAGAAAAAGAATAAGTAAACTATGTAAGTCCAGAGCGAGCGAGTCATTAAAATTTCAAAAAAAAACCAATAACACCACTAACTTTAGTTTTTTTGCTCTCCTGTAAAATTTAGCACAATGGAGTTACACACTTTGCACGCGTCACCGACGATAAGTTTTATATAGAATGCCTACACCCGAATATTTCGTTCCACATGTCACCCTATTGCCCAAAAATCACTTTTTCCCGGAGCAGTAAGAAGCCTATTTTTTTTAAGACGTTTTTTTATTTTTATTAATATCGTAGATATGCTTCTATAGAATTTAAAAGTTTATGTCTTGACAGGTGAGGAACCAATTGTATTTTGCGTTCCGAATCTCACCAAACGCCCTAAAATAGACACTTTCTGTAGAGAAAACAATGATTTTTAAAATTTCGTTCACAGGATTTTTAAAATCCATCAGCATCGTAGCCATCTAATGAAATTTTAAAGTTCAAGTCCTTTCAAATATCATCCTTTTTCCAAAAAAAACAACCACGATTTCCGGAGCAGTACAAGAAATACAAACTTCTGGTAACTTTTGTATGGTAGTTGATATCGAGTAACCTGTAATAACAGTTACCAACGATTACCGCCAACTTATAATAGTAATCGATATATCGCACACTCTAGTTCAAAGCGCTTTTAATTAAAAGAAATTGTTTATTTTGTTGCCCAAGTGACTGAACGACCTAGCGGAGCAACGGAGTTGCTTGAGCGGGCAGTGTCTCCAAAAAGGGAGTTTAATTCTTCGGACTCGAATCACAATGAGTTGATTGCGCTTGGAGATATACTTTTCAGTCTCGTTTTTCTTGCTCGTTTGTTTCTGAATTAGGCTTGAGTTAGACTGAACCATTAACATAGAGAAAGAATATATTTGAAAACAAGCCACCAAAATGGGATTGGCCAATTTCTTTCGATTTAACTATTTCTGATTCAAAGTAATCCTTTCAGATCAATAAATTTTAGTGTGGTGAATAAAAAACAAAATTGATATTTTTTTGTAAATATGTGACTGACCACATTGTATATGAAATGGAATAGTACTATCATGGAGAGGAACGAACGACGCGACCTCTGATGAGACGGGCGGAAGCTTTTTCCAACCTGAAGTGGAGACGAGTGTAGACTTGAGAGTAGGGTAGTCACAAAGAGGAAGAATAATAAATATGAGTGTTTAAGAAATAACAGAAGATAGAGAACGATGTATAAAATTGGAAATGCAAATTTAAGGGAGTTGGAGGGAGTTAGGAATCTTGCCGATTTTTTATTCTTTGTCTGTTTTACAAAGGGGAAATATATGAATTTTTTTCTATTTGGGTAGAGGAAATACGAAAATTGTATAGCAAAAGGCCAGCAAAGGCATGTATGAACAAATGTAAAGGGTTGCCACTTGGTACATACAAAAATATTGTTAAACGGATTTATTTAATTTTTGATTTGTAATTGAAATAAGTATGAAAGGAATTTATAAATATTTTATTAATTTTTTTCAAATTTCACGTAGATTTAAATTTACTTTTAACTTTTGGAAGTTAAACTTTTGAAAATACACGTCGAATTTCAAATATTTTTAAGGAAAATTAAAGTGAAATTTTAAATTTACTTCGGATATTTGAAAATTCAAGTAACATTTTCAAATTACGTAAAGTTTTTAAAATCTTGAAACGTGAGTTTTCAAAGATATTTAAAATTCATTTTTATAAATATGAAATTCTGTTCAAAATTAACGTGAAATTTTTAATTTATTTAAGAAACATGAAAATCACCGTGAAAATTTAAAATTATTAAATTCTTTTGAAAATTCAAGTGGTATTTAAAATTTGTTTAGGACTTGAATATCCAAGAATTTTTAAAATTCTCGTAAAATATTAAAACAGTGAAGTGTTTTTGGAAAATTGACGTGAAATTTATAAAATGTTATAATTCTTTGGAAATACAACTGGAATAGTAAAATTAAGTAAGTTTTTTTTAAAACTAGGTATTTTTTAAAGTTCCGTGTTTTTTTTTTGAAAATTCACATGAAATTTATAAAACAATGTAATTTCTTGAAAACTCACATGAAATTGTAAATTTCCTTAAGAACTACGAAAAATCCACATGAAATTTTAACTTCATTTGAGTTACAAAAATTCACGTGAAAATTATTTAAACTTTTAAAAATTCAGGTGAAATTTTTCGATTTGCTTAAAATACTAAAATTCACGTGGTATTCTAAATTTACTTGAAAATTTTGAAAATTGACGTGATATTTCAAATTTTTAAAAAAACTTTTTTTAATTTTACTGATGGAAATTCGCACGGACACCTTTTTTAAGCAGTTAAATCAAAAGCAAATATCATGTACCTACCTATAAAAAAGAAAGATATCATAAAAATATGACTCTAACCAAATGACAAAAACCAAATACGTATTGTACAATTCTATCACTAGCAAGAAAAAAAAGTTTAAATGTATATGTAAAACATGAAAATTTGCAACATAGCTCTCATCATATCTCAAATCTCACAAAATCAAATAAAATAGCTATACGAAATTGTTTGAAAATTGAAAATAATACAGCTATATCTATACTTCTACATATAGCAACAATCGTCCTATGCAAAAAAAAAAACCGTTGAATAAAATGTGTTTTACTATTTTGTCTGGACGTCTGTACGTCGGTTTTTGCGCCGGCTTAGCTGGAACTTTCAAACTTAAGTTTAGTAAATTTAATGTAGACAAAGGAAAGCATGTGATTTTAATTTTCCTTAAATGGCTCTGCATATTCTAATCAGAATAATATTGCAGGACTGGATCACATGAACTTTTTCTCAAAAAAAAAAAGTAATAGAATTTCATTTCGGAAAAATATCAAAAATCATAACAGTTATTATTACAGTTTTTTAAATAGCACAAAACGCCAGGATTCTTCTTTGTCGATCGAAATCTTCATAAAATAGGTCCGTTCCATTTTTGCCACACAAAATGGTTGAAAGTTGTAAGTCACTAAGGCCCTTATTCTTCACTGACTGTGACTGCGTCAGATTCACTTTAAAAAATATGTTTTGCGTTGTTTTCCGAGACTTATGCGTGTACAATTGCTTTTAAAGTAATTAAATACTACCATAAAAAAGAGCGTGCAAAAGTGAAATGATAATGAATGAAATGAATAGTTTCCTTGGGAAATCAAGTTGAAGGAAATATATATAGAGTAGAATATGTAACCTACATAGGTCTTCCTTTATGTCTACTTTTTTATATTTTCACATACTTTTTGTATTATTTATAATTTGTAGTAAAAAACATTCTAAAATACTTCTTGAAAGTTCATTATTTCACAAAATCTCAACAGTGTGGGGGCATTTAGAACGATTTCTGTTGTATATCTGGTTAAATTTTGAGTGGATGTCCCAAGTAAAAATTACTACATTTATTCACAGTCACAAAATCAAATGCAAATTCTTAATTGGTTTTCCAGATGCTATTGCTTTTATGTTGTCTTTAAAAAGGTCGACAGAAAGATCAGGGGCATTATACCAGAAAATGGTAGCGATCATACGATATCGTTTTGGCGACTGCTGTCTCTATTATTTAACGTAGAGAAAAAAAAGAGATAATCGTTTGTTCTATTTGGCTTTCTGGAATAGTCTTAAGGCGGAAATTGGCTAAATAGTTTTTTACTAATGGAATTTGTTTTAGGAAGGTCTAATCTAATAATCACTGTCTATTAAAACAAATCAATTTGGTGAGGGCTTGAAGGAATGCGTTTCGTTAAGGCCTTGCTTTCGATCAATAATTTTTTGAATTCCTCAGTCATTTAACAGGTCAAACTCCACTCCAAGATAATTCCATTAAAAACCTTGATTATAATATGGAGTACCTACTTCTAAATAGGATAATTCGACGAAGAATTGCAGAATTAGCAGACGCAAGGGAGGATTTGTCTATCGGGCCAAAAATGTTAGGGTGCAATTTCAGTTAACGAGACCCCTTAATATTAAAAGTCAAAGAAACTGGGCCACCGATTTAACCGGCCTATTTTAGTCTTCTATTGATCGAAACCATCTCTTTTAAACTAGAAATAGAAATTTTAATGTGATTTCTGTAACTTACCGAATCTAAAATGGATTCATGGATACCACCAAGTGAGAGCCACATATTGCTCTCCTTAGCGATAGCTGCAAACTTCGATACGGCTGTCGTTAGAGGTTCTGACAAGGCGAGGGTCTCTTGACGGTTTTCGCCAACAAAGTCACAGCATTCGGGTAAGAAGAGAAACTATATTATATGAACTTGAGAATTAACAATAAAATAACATAGATATATGTAGCTAAAAATTAGAAAACAAACCTTAACGTTCATGTTTTTGGCCTTTTGGACAAGCTGTTTTACTTGGTCGAGATTTTCATTCTTGTCGTTTGTTGAACGCATTTGGGTTATGCCAAAGAGATTTGTTGATTTTATTTCAGTTGACATAGTTCTTAGAAGAAATACTAAAACGAAGTTTAACGAAAAAAAAAAAAAAATAAGTTATTTTTTTTTGCTCACATTTGTGTGTTGAGAATAAATAACTATATTTATTACATGAAATTTTAGTGATTTTTCTTGAATACTGAAAAAACATTAATATTTTGATGCTAAAATATGAGTATATATTTAATTATTCAACTGAAAGAATAAAAAGTAACAAATAGATTTTAGGTTGAACAAAACCGATGAGGGATAGATTTCTAATTCATTGACTTGACTCCTTGACTGTCAGTGACTACTGGCTAGTGCTGCAGTCCTTCAAAATAATTGCTGAATACTGAGAAAACACTTTCGGTCCATCAATGATCCTTTCAAAACGAAGTGTCTCAACGCCTTTCTCATTTATCTGGCTGGTTTTTATCGTTAAATAAAGAAGAACAACCCAAACGTCAAACGCTTTTGAAAGAAAAACCAAAATCAGATGCAACTAAAATAAATACAAAAATAACAGTTTTACTTACAATAGCAATTTGGCAAAAAAAAATTTTAATGCGTACTTTTCACTTTATTTTTGCTTTATATGTTTTTTTTTTTAATATTTTTTTTATATTCCGCAGTCTAAATTTATTATTTATTAAATATTTTGTTTGATTTAGCAATAAATTCTCTAGTTTTATTATTTTCAATTCATAACTTTTTTCAATCTAGCCCATTGTCATTGTATATAAAACTTATAGTACTATCATCACGATGATTTTTGAGTATGTTGTGTGATCGTCTGGGGGCGCACTTGTATATACACAGAAACAGCAACCAGAAAATTAGTTAGTTGTGTGATCGCTAGGTGGCCGACGTGTGGAACGTGTTCATGAGAGTACTATGCAAATTTATATACAATGTCTAGCCTTGATTTGAATTACTCTTCCAATAAAAAAGCTGTCAACATTTTTTTTTAATCTGACGCCTGGCAAAAAAACATAAAAGACGGATAGTTAAATTTATTCGATCAAATAAATAATTGAATGAGTCTTTTTTGGATTTATTGCTTGGCTGGGTTATAATATCGAACAAAGCACACTTGAAGTAATAAAATTAAACTTACCTCTTACAGGAACCTGAAAATTTTAATTGGATAGTTGAAAATATGGTTAGTTTTATGTATAATTTTAATAAAAAAAATCACTATCACAGATATTTTCCTTAGTCAAACCCAACTAACAATTTTGCTTCCGATTTTCATGTTAAAGAGTTATTATTTTCTATAATGTTTATATAGTTCTTCCGAAATCAATAAAAATGTGTTTCCTTCGATAAGAAAATTATTGTAGGAGCAAACTCCTGATACGTTCATTGGAGTGCGCTCCAATAAGAAAATCTTTATTGAAGTAAACGCGCTGATATAACGCTTACCTCAAATATTAGTTGAAGTAGTTGAGAAAATTGCAATTATATAATCAAATATGGATAGCGTTATGTCTTTGACGACATTTTAAGTGATAACGCCATTTTACATAAATTATTTTCACTATGATTATTTATGTATATTGAAAAATTAAAGTTGTTATTGTAATCTAAATGTGTAAAGGAAGAATAATATAATGTTTTTCGAGTCTTCGAAATTCTTTTTTGTTATTATTTTGTGTTAAAAAATAAATCATTAGTACAATAAAATTGTTTTCAATGAGTATAATTGATTATTAACACGGCACGAAAATTGTAAGATAGAAATAAAAGGAAATTGTATAAGTTTAATTCAGCATAAAATATATTCCTCAGTGGTCGAGTGGTTATCGTGCAAGGTTTTCCGTGTGACAGTAGCTGGGTTCGATTCCCACCCAAACTAGTTTTTTTATTTTATTTTTCAACTACTTCCATAAGATTCCTTTAGTTTACTTCATTAAGGTGCAATAGGAGTTATTTGGGAATACATATCAAATTTATTAGAACTACACTTTTTTGTTAATCATGTGTGATTTCTAAACTATTTACATTAACTTACTGAGATTCTCAAAAATGTTCAGATAAAAATCGTATTGCAGAAGGAAAATAATCTTTTTTTTCTTGGAGCTCATTTTATAAAGTCTCATTCATGGAAGTGACTTGACAGTCATAGTATGAATTCTTGATTCCATCCAGTTTTTTGCTGTCCATTCATCTTTCGGAAATCTTGAAAATTATTAAAGTATAGTTCTTTGAGTTTTTTTTAATGAAACGATATCATCACTACTGGACATAAACACTTCTTGACGAAGATATAAAATCGACACGATAGACAGGGACAGTCGCAGAAATTACTTAAAAATATTTTCTATTGAAAAAACATAGTTTATTTCCAAAACTAAAACGTAGAAAAATAACTTTGCACCACGAGCGTTCAACGTTTCCTAGAGCCCTGCCATCACCAACAAAAACTTATCCATCCCTGTACTAGAATTTCTAATTTGCTGCTTTGGATAAATGACATTATTAAAGTATATTTTTGAAAAAAAAATGCTATTTTTATATTAAAATACCGTGAAATAACAATTAAAATGTATTCTACAATAACGTACCATTACGATTACCTGTAAAATGAAAACTTTTTATTTTTCTCTTTATAGGAGTTTTTACAAGTTTTCACGCAGCACCTAATGTTGATTTATATTTAATAATAATATGATTCGATTATCAACTCAAATTGGTTTTTATTTCTCTTTGTTTTTCACTATTTTAAAATCTTAAAATTTCACAACACTAACTCTCAGCAAGGCAAAATGACAGATGAAATTGCATTTTTTTTTATTTTTAATACTTCACTCACGTACACTATATATGTGCCAAAAACCTCTTCCTCTATTTCTTAAGGTAGAACCATTGAATAAGAAGTACAGGAAAAGGGCATACCGAGAAAAAAGTGAAGTAGTTTTCATAACTGTGTGAGTTACACAAACACAAATGCATTTCCACAGGGTTGGAGGAAGGTGGACGGCTATTTGCTGGGGCGCCGAAAGGAATATTTTGCTAGGTTTTTTTCTGGGTGGTTTAGTAAAAATATGTGTAGCTAGAAGTACTGGAATATGATTTTCATTTTCTCAGAAGTACTTATTCACATACAAAGGAACATACTTATAATGTAAGCTTTAAAAGAAAAAAAACTTTTTTAATTTGGTTAAATTTATTCGATCAAATAAATAATTGAATGAGTCTTTTTTGGATTTATTGCTTGGCTGGATTATAATATCGAATAAAGTACACTTGTATTAATAAAATTAAACTTACCTCTTACAGGAACCTAAAAATTTTAAATGGATAAATGAAAATATAGTTTTTAGTTTTATGTATAATTTTAATGAAAAAAAAACTATCACAGATATTTTCCTTAGTCAAATGCGTATGTAATTTGAAATCACAATTTATTTAATACATACATAGTTACATTCCTCTGAAGTGAACTGTTTTTGTCAATTTAGTTCTAAGTTCAACTCAAGAATTTTCATCTTGGAATTCCTTAGGAGAGTGCCAAAAAAGACTTTAATGCATCTTTTTGGCCTGTAGGGGTTAAAATTCGACCTTTTGTTTATATGCCAAAAAACCTATCTGTGGATATAGATCAAAGAACGTCATAACAGCGAATATAAATCCAGCTTTATTTTATGAATTGTACGTTCTTATTTACATAAAAAGAAAAGAAATGCGGTTATACTTCACGTTTTTATTAATGCAGAGAGCAGTTTTATAAAACACCACAGAATATATATCTTAACGATAGTTAACATAAAAAAGGTACAAAAATGAGATACATATGTACGTAGGCGTGTTTGGTAACATGTTTCAACAGCCCCCCTCGATTGAAAAGTATATTGAATTTGAAATCGATTGGTTACATTAATATTGAAATCTATTCAAATTACATTTCGTCACATAAAGAAAATTTTGTCAAAGTCAAATTTTGTTTATAAAGATAATTTCTAATTTTGATAAATATTTCATTGTATCAATACAATGTATTTTCTTATAACTTTCATTTTTGATTACAAAATTATAATGTTTAATATTTTTATTTTTTTAAGCAATATTCAAAGAATTTTTTATAAATTTTAATTTTTCAGTAGTTAAAGTTTTTGTAAACATATCAGATAAATTATTTTCAGTTGATATATACTTAATTTCGATTTCATTTTTATTAACTAAATCTTTAATAAAATGATATTTGATATCTATATGTTTCGCTCTTTTACTATTTTCATACGATTTTGATAATTCAATTGCCCCCTTATTGTCTATGTAGAGCAAACATTTAAGATCTTTTGTTTTACTAAAGTCATTAAATATACCTTTTATGTGCATCAAATCTGAAGCACTAGTTGCCGCTGCCACGTACTCTGCTTCTGCCGTTGACAATGCTACACAATTTTGCTTCCTTGATAGCCACGCTACAACATTTCCATTAAAAAATGTTATAGATCCTGTGACGCTTTTACGATCGGAATGGTTTCCACCCCAGTCAGCATCCGAATAAGTTTCAATTGTATTTGGTTTATTATTTTTAGTAAACACTATGCCAATGTCCTGAGTCTCCTTGAGGTACCTAAGCACACGCTTCGCCTGAATCCATAAGCTCTTTGTTGGTTTGTCTAAGTATTGACTTAGATACGAAGTCGCATAAGTTATATCGGGTCGTGTAACAGTTGATACAAACATCAAACCTCCTATGAGTTGTCGGTATGGAACATCCTCAAGCTCCTCACTGTGGTCCACCTGATATCCCTTCGTTAATGGTGTACTGACTCCCTTACATTCCCTCATACCAAATTTTTCCAACATTTTTGCTATTTGTCCATTCTGGGTAATTTTTAAGTCTCCATTTCTTCTTGTTATTTCCATTCCTAGAAACAATTTTGGTTCTCCGAAATCTTTAACATCAAATTCCAGTTTTAGCTCGGCGATGATGTTCTCAAGATTTTTCCCAATTATAAGTATATCGTCTACGTAAATAATTAGAAATGAGTTTTTATCTTCTCCGATATAAAGACAAAAATCATTTTGCGACCTCTCAAATCCTTTTTTCTTGATAAAGTTGTCAAATCTTTTATTCCAGCAATTTGAACTTTCTCTCAAGCCGTACAATCCTTTTTCAAGCTTTAAGACACTTCCATTTTTAGTTTTTACTCCTTCCGGTGGTTTGAGAAATACTTCGGTCTCTAATTTTCCATTGAGAAATGCAGTAGGAACATCTAGTTGTCGGATAGTCCAGTTATTTTGAATTGCATGAGATAGTATTATTCGTACTGTTGACATTCTTGCGACTGGTGCATAGTTTTTCCCAAAGTCTTGATCTTGTTTCAGTTGGTACCCTCTAGCTACTAGTCTAGATTTTTTAATGCCATTTCCTTTAGTTCGAAAAATCCATTTCGCATCTATTAATTGATTCCCTTCAGGTAATGTAGTCACAGTCCAAGTTTTCATTTTTTTTATGTGCTTCCAATTCAATTTTAATTGATTGTTCCCATCCGTTGTCGATAGCTTCTTGGTATGTCTGAGGTTCATCTTCATATGATGTTAAACAGAAGGCTTGAAAAAGTTCAAAATCTCTAAAATTACTAGGTGTTTTTATTTGTCTTCCTCTTTTTGTTGTTTTAATTTTTTGCTCATTTTCATTAGACTCTAATTTACTTGTGTCTTCTTCATTTGATATATCTTGATTGGTTTGTTCTTTCTCTTCCTCGTAATCGTCATAATTATTTTTAGTTGACTCTATCTGATCGTCATTATCCTCATTGTAGTTTACTGATTTCAATTTCATGTTATCATTTTTACTATCAAAATTATTTTGGCTTTCATCAAATCGTACATCTCGTGATTCAAGAACTGTATCAGTCTCTGCATCCCATAGTCTATAACCTGTTCTGGCATATCCAACCATACGTACCTCTTTTGCTCTCATATCTAGTTTATTTTGTTTTGGAATATTGATCATCCAAGCTTTTGATCCGAATATTCTAAGTCCATCCATGTTTAATTTTCTATTAAAAAGTCTCGCTGGTATTTTATTATTTATCGATTGGGAAGGTGATCTATTAATTAAATAGGTTGCGCATAGAACTGCTTCACCCCATAGATGCTTTGGTAGATTCGCTTCATTCAGTAATATCCTGGCTTTGTTATATATGGTTCTGTTCATTCGTTCCGATGTCCCATTTTGCTGCGGACTGTATGGGTATGTATACTCTAGCCTTATGCCCCGGTCATTGCAAAATTCCTTGAACGAATTTGATGAAAATTCTCCACCATTATCACATCTTATTCTTTTAATTCTTGTTTCTTTTTCTGTTTCCAGCTTCTTTATGTAATCTATTAATTTGCTTCCAGCCTCAGATTTGTGTGTCAAAAGATAAACAACAGTAAAATGGGAAAAATTATCAATTACGGTTTGAAAATATCTATGCCCTTCTTTCGATGGAATTTTAACAGGTCCAGCAATATCCGAGTGGATGAGATCTCCTATTTTAAACGACTTAGGACGTGTTACTGTTTTAAATGGAAGCCGTGTTGATTTTCCTTCCATACAAGCACCACATTTTTCTTTTCCATATGGAAGTTTCATAAGTGCCAAACTTCTTCTATTTATATGGCCCAACCTTTTGTGCCACAAATCAGCATCTGCCGTACTACAACTTTCTGCATCTACTATTTTCATATTAAGCGTAAAAAGCCTTCCAAAAACCTCACCATAGCATATGATAACACCATCCCTTGATATCTCTAATTTATCATTTGCAAATGTCACAGCAAAACCCTTTTCCATCATCTTTTTGACCGATAGTAAATTGTGACTAAGTCCTGGCACAATAAGCGCACTTACATTGATAATTCGACCATTCAAAATAGTCTTCAATACGCCTCGCTTAAATGAAACCAACTTTTGACCATTTGCAATGCCTATTTTTATCGGTACATCTAACTTTACTATTTCTATCATTTCGTTTTCATATTCATTTTTTATTAAATTTTCGGTTGCACCAGAATCAACAATAAAACTAATTTCTTGTTTCTGACTCGGCAATTCTACCTCAGTTGAAAATGCAAAAAATCCAAGCTCATCTGAACGACTACCTCTTTGCAAATCTGTAAATGTGTTAAGCCCTTGAGTCCTTCCATCTGATCCACCACCAGACTGCCTTCCACCTCTGAACCGCTTTTGACTTGCACCTCTAGCTCCTCGATTATTATAGTTGTTGCCTACCCCTTTTGCATAGCATTGAGCTTTCTTGTGTCCAGACCTACCACACCGAAAACATTTAATTTGGAATGCACCAAACGATACCTCATCTTGTGATTGTGAGCCTCCACCCGTATTTTTTTGTGCTGAACTTTAGCTCCTCGTCCAACAACCTTGCCTTCACAAATTCAACAGTGACCGTTTTTTCACTGACTGTCTCAATTGCTGTTATGACTGTATTATATTTCTCTGGTAAAGTGAGCAAAAGATGACATACCTTGTCGGACTCTTCCATTTTGCAATCTGCATTGTCCAGCTCCCTGATAATGCTGTCGAATTTCATGAAATGGTTTTCCAATGATTCTCCTTCTAGGCATTTTAAACTCAGCAACTTCCTTTTAAGATGTAGTTTTGAAACCACACTCTTGCGCTCGAACACTACCTGCAACTTGTCGATCATACTTTTCGCCGACGTGGCATCTTTTACTAAATCCAGGTGTTTGTCTGTGATACATTGAACTATAATTGATCTCGCCCTTGCATCTTGAATTTTATGCTTATCGATCTCCTCTTGGATGGTGAAATCAGATTCTTCCTTAATAAGCGCAACTCCTATTTGTTTCTCATCCAACAAGCAGCGCACTCGAAATTTCCAATTATTAAAATTGTCTGCCGACAGCTGGGGGAAATTTGTTGCAGACATTTTCTTTTTATTTATTCTTATTGTTTTTTTTTTTATGCTTTTTGCTTTCAATTTTCTTTTATTTATTTAGACTCTGGGCCCATAACCTTTTATGAATTGTACGTTCTTATTTAATTAAAAAGAAAAGAAATGCGGTTATACTTCACGTTTTTATTAATGCAGAGAGCAGTTTTATAAAACACCACAGAATATATATCTTAACGATAGTTAACATAAAAAAGGTACAAAAATGAGATACATATGTACGTAGGCGTGTTTGGTAACATGTTTCAACACTTTAAAGATATATTATCATAACGCTAGTGGAATCCGTACAAAAATACTTCAACTGTTTAATTCTACCTGCCACAATGATTATGACATTATTATCATCACGGAATCATGGTTATATAGTGGAATTACATCCTCCGAAATATTTGATTGTCGCTTTTACAACGTTCT
This sequence comes from Syrphus vitripennis, assembly GCA_958431115.1. Classification (NCBI taxonomy): domain Eukaryota; kingdom Metazoa; phylum Arthropoda; class Insecta; order Diptera; family Syrphidae; genus Syrphus; species Syrphus vitripennis. Next base: position 5,505,592 of record OY288111.1, on the reverse strand, counting down.
TCGTATTGATCGTTGTAAAACCTCTCTTGAACGTGGTGGTGGGATAATAATAGCTGTTCGCTCCAACTTTTGCAGCGATGAAATTACTTTGCCAGTTAAGGATATTGAACAAATCTGCGTTCGGGTGAAAACTAGCTCAAGACATCATATATATTTATTAGTAAGTTATGTACCACCGAATAGTAGCTTAGATTTATATGAAAAGCATATCCAAAATATTGAATTTATAAATTGTAAATGCTCAATTTTTGATAATATTAGTGTTTTAGGTGATTTCAATTTATCAAATATTGTTTGGACATGGTCTGAACATGAGAAAAAGTATATTGCTAGTAATTTAAACAAAGATTTTGAAATTATTTTTATTGATTATATTTATTAATTAGGACTTTCCCAAGTCAATTCTGTACCTAATTGTTTAATGAAAATGTTAGATCCAGCTTTTATATGCTGTGATGATTTTAATGTTAGTGTATCAGAAGCTCCATTTTCTTTATTAAATAATTCAATTCACCATAAAGAAATATTTATAGAAATTATAATGTATGATTATCATAAGACGCAAGTTAATTCATATGAAAACACTTTTAAGTTTCTTATCTAGTATTGATTGGGAAAACGAGCTTAGTAATTTTAACTTGGCTGATGCTTATAGTCGCTTTATTGAAATAATTTTCATGGATTTTGATCGGTTTGTTCCTCGTGTTCTAAAAAGGAAATCTAACAAGCCCGTATGGTACAATAAAAGGCTTTCACATATGAAAAATATTAAAAATAAAGTATTTGTTAAATACAAAGTTACAGGCAACCAAATTGACTATATCGTTTTTAGTAACTTGAGAAAAGATTTTGCTGTCTTAAGTAAATTTCTCTACAGGCATTACATTATGAGTATTGAAAATAATATTAAAAATAATAGTCGATCCTTTTGGTCTTTTATTAATTTTAAGAGAAAATCTACTGGGATTCCTCAGAACCTGAGCTTTAACGGAGTTGTTTCGTCATCCATTGATACTCATTTGGAACTATTCGCTAGTTTTTTTGAGTCTGTTTATTCTTGCCCTATTAGCGCTAGAGTTTTTAATTTGGAAGAGCAAATAGATATTGGAGTCATTCAATTAAGATTTAAAGAGATTTTATTGGCTCTTCAGACCCTTAAGGTAAATGATAGTTGTGGAGCAGACGGAATTCCGTCTTGTGTTTTGAAAAATTGTAGTGATTCCCTTTGTTTGCCTCTGTTAAAAATATTCAATAAATCATTATTGGAGGGTTTGTTCTTACCTGAGTGGAAGGTGCCTTTCTTGTTCCTATATTCAAGGCGGGTTCTAAGAACCTAGTTGAAAACTACAGAGGAATTTGTAAGCTCTCAGCCATTCCCAAGCTTTTTGAAAGTTTGGTCAAAAATAAAATAGAATTTTTGACTAAAGAATGCTTATCAGAGTCACAACGTGGTTTTGTATCTGGTCGGTCCACTGTTACAAATTTAGCAGTTTTCTCGTCATATGTCTTAAATTCAATGGAAGATGGATGTCAAGTTGATGCAATTTACCCTGATTTCAGTAAGGCATTTGATTCGGTGGACCACAATATTTTAGTAACGAAGCTTGAGTATTTTGGCTTTCATTCTGTGATGCTTAAATGGATTGGTTCGTATTTAAAGAATAGAACACGACGCGTACTAATTGATTCCAGAGTTTCTAGAATTATAGAATGTACTTCAGGGGTTCCGCAAGGAAGTCATCTTGGTCCCTTACTGTTAACGAGTTATGAACACCCTGTTTCCCATGTAAATGATCTACTATGTATTTATCATATATGTATCATCATAATTTGTCTATGTACACGTAATTTACATTCCTGTAATAAAGATCAGTCTTACTCTAACAACTGACGAGTTAACTTCTTTCATACATAACGTGGTGTCAGAATAGGCCCCTGTTCTCGAAAAAAAAGAAGAAAAATCTATATATTGCATTTAAAACTAAAAAAAAAAATTAAAATTACCGATACGTAAAAATGACTGACCCTCCTTCTCGTCCGATCAATGATAACCGTGGCGCGGCTGGCGGTAGCTGTATTGAACCACCTGGGTACTTAGAGCTGAGTGACTTCAATATGTCATCTAAATGGAAAATCTGGCTGCAACGATACAAATAGTACTCTGTTCCCATGGAATTGGATAAAAAGTCTCCAGAACAACAGGTGGCACAATTTATGTTGGCTATCGGTCCTGACACCACTGAAATCTTCAACTCATTCGGATTAACCAACGAGGAAAAAAACAAGGTGAGCATCATAGAATCTAAGTTTGCAGCTGTTTTGACCCAAAAATTAGTGTTACGTTTGAGAGATATTCTTTTAACAAACTAACTCAGGTCGAAGGAGAGCAGTTTGATGATTTTTTTTACCAAAATAAAAAACCAGGCGCAAAAGTGCGAGTTTGGCAGTCTACGAGATGATTTAGTGCGTGACAAAATTGTCATTGGGTTGTTTTCCGACGTAGTCAGGGAAAAATTATTATCCGAAGAAAAATTAACACTAGATCAAGCAATTAAAATTTGTAAAGCGAGCGAAATTGCAACAAAACAGCTGTAGCAAATTCATAAAGAACAAGAAGTTAACATAATTCGTCAGGGTAAGAAATCTTATGAGGGGAGCAGGCAAGCTCATAAAAAAAAACATAAAAGCACCACGAGGTGAAAAGAACAATGAAGTATACGATTGTTCACGTTGCGGTTCTCGTCATAGCAAGCAGCAATATAAGGCATATAATGCAATATGTAGATTATGTAAAAAGACGGGTCATTATGCGAAATACTGTCGTAATAGAAAGAATACACATATAAATATCGTAAATGCTTTGGACAATGAAAGTATTAGTAGCGATGATCTCCTATATATAGATGCAGTTAGTAACTTTGAAGATGATGACAAAGAAAATTGGTTAGAAGAGGTCACAGTTATGGGGAACAAAATAAAAATGAAGTTGGATACTGGAGCGCAATGCAATGTTCTGCCAGAAAGCATTGTGAACAGATTAGAACTTAAATTACTTCCTTCAAAAACTAAAAGCTTAGTAGGATTTGCAAATAACAAAGTTGAAGTCATAGGAGAAGTAAATGCTTGTTGCAAGGTGCGCAAGCAAGATGCAAAAATTAATTTCAAGGTTGTAGCAGGAAAAGTCTACCCCATATTAGGAAAAAAGCATGTGAAATTCTCAACCTAGTACTACGCGTCAATGAAATACAAATCGATGACCCCATTTTCGATGGTTTGGGTTGCGTCAAGGATTTTATCTATGACATAGATTTAGTAGAAAATCCGGTTTTGCGTGTCCATCCAGCAAGAAAGATTCCATATGCTCTGAGAGAAACTGTCAAAAATGAAATAGATAATATGACGAAATTAGGAGTTTTAGTCAAAACAAAAGAGGCTACACAAGCAGTGTCCCCGATGGTCATTGCAAAGAAAAATGGGAAACTGCGAGTGTGTATCGACCCTTCCGATATCAATAAAAATATAATAAGAAGATATCACCCCTTAAGAACACTTGAAGAGATAGCAAGCCGAATAAGAAAATCAAAATATTTCACGTTGTTAGACTGTAAAAAGGGTTTTTGGCAGGTAAAACTGTCAGAGCGTAGTCAAAAATTACTCACAATGGCAACACCATGGGGTCGTTTCTCGTATACCCGTCTTCCATTTGGCCTTGCATCTGCTTCAGTCTGTTGGAGGATGATGAAAATGTTGAGGTTTCTATAGACATACTCATTCATGCTTCCTCTAAAAAAGAGCTTCAATCGAAAACAGAAAAAGTTATATCCAAACTATCAGCAACGGGGTTGAAATTAAACAAAGAAAAATGCGCTTTCTGTTCCACGTCCGTTAGGTTCCTCGGACATATCTTGACGTCAAATGGCATTCAAGTAGACCAAGAGAAAGTTGAGGCGATTCAAAGAATAAAAAAACCAACCAATGTTCTGGAACTGCAGAGGTTTCTGGGTATGGTCACCTATCTTGGCAAATTTATAGAGAATCTATCTGAAATCACACAGCCTCTGCGAGAGTTAATAAAAAAGGATGTAGCATGGGATTGGAATCAGCATCACCATAAATCCTTCCAGACACTTAAGGAAAGTCTTTCAACTACACCTGTTTTACGCTACTATGATGCAAATTTGGATGTCAAACTGCAAGTGGATGCAAGTAAGCATAGCTTGGGAGCGGTGCTGATGCAAAAAGATCAGCCAATCGCATATGCATCAAAAGCGCTATCAACTTCTCAACAGAATTTTCCCCAGATAGAGAAAGAAGCGCTGGCTATCCAGTTTGCATGTAAAAGATTCCATGAATACGTTTTTGGAAAACGTCTTTTAGTAGAAACAGACCATAAGCCTCTAGAGGCCATATTCAAAAAGCCGCTACATTGCGCACCAAATAGACTTCAAAGAATATTATTTGAAGTAATGCCATACGCACCGAACATAACTTACAGAAAAGGTAAGGAAATAGCTCTAGCTGATGCACTCAGTCGTGATTGTGCCGAATCAAAAGTAAAACAAGAGACGTCTTCTGATGATGAATTGCAAATTAATTCCTTGGTTTAAGTATCTGATAAAACAAGAAGTATTTTGGCGGAAGAGACGAAAAATGACCACTGTTTAAAAGAAGTTATGAAATACGTCTCAAATGGATGGCCGCAAAACATTTCACAAGTTTCAGAAAATGCCAAGAAATGTTGGACCTTTAGAGATGAATTAGGACTTGATACAGATATTTTGATGAAGGGTGAGAAAGTAGTAGTACCCACAAGTATGAGAAAGACTATGATAAAAAAAATCCACGCTGGTCATCAAGGTATACAGAGATCACTCAGCCGTGCAAGAAGTGCTCTTTTCTGGCCTGGTATGGCAGATGACGTAACAAAATTTGTGAAGAATTGTAGTATTTGCCAAGCCAACCAATCTTCCAAAGCAAAGGAACCACTCATAGCTAAAGCCGTTCCAGATCTTCCTTGGGAAATAGTAGCTACTGACATTTTCACTTATAAAAGTCAAGAATTCTTGCTTATTGTTGACAGCTACTCTAGCTTTTTCGATTTTAATCGTTTAAAAAAGTCAACATCATTTGAAGTAATTCGAATGCTTAAAATATGGTTTCGAACTTTTGGCATTCCGATTTCGCTCGAAAGCGATAATGGACCTCAGTTTTCGTCCAGAGAATTTAAAGATTTTGTGAAGTCTTGGGAATTTGTTCATCAAACCTCCAGCCCGTACTATCCTCGTTCAAATGGTCTTGCTGAGAGATATGTTCAAGAAGCAAAAAAGATCTTAAAAAGATGTTCTTTTGATGGTTCTGACGTTGATTTAGCCTTATTCAACTGGAGGAATACGCCAAGGGACAACGAAATGCAGTCTCCAAATCAAAGGTTAATGAGTCGTTCTACAAGATCAACAATACCACTTATAAAAAATCAACTCAAACCAAACGTAGTCGAAAACGTCAAACAGAATATGTTACAGTCTAGGCTATTCGGAAAATATTATTCTGATGTCAAGACAAAACCTTCTCCAACGTTCAGTTGGAAACACCTCGTTCATACATCATCCGTACGGATGATGGAAAAAATATTCGTCGAAATTCAATTCATATAAACGTGATAAAAAATCACGTGGATTATATTATTGCGAAAGCAAATAACTTAGTTGGATTTATCAAAAGAAATAGCATAGATTTTACGGATCCTTATGTTTTGCTAACTCTATATACCTCATTGGTTAGATCTACACTGGAATATGCGGACGTGATTTGGAACCCATGCTATAAAGTTCATTCGGATAGAATTGAAAAACTTCAAAGGCGATTTACCAAATATGTGTTTCGTAAAATGCGTTGGAACTTTAGTCCTAATTATAAACCTAGGTGTCAATTGCTTGGGATAAAATCTCTAGCATCTAGAAGGAAACATCATGATGTAATGTATGTGAGGGATATACTTTGCTATCATATAAAAAGTCCGTTTTTGCTTTCGTTGATCTCTATTATTGTGCCAACTAGAATGCTAAGAACAAGTAGTTTCCTTTTTGAACAAATGCATAGAACAAACTATGGTAGAAATGAACCGATATCACGAGCGATTTCCACGTTCAATGATGTTAGTTGTATTTTTGATTTGCATTTATCTCGAGCAAAATTTAAAAATGAATTGTTGTTGATATTAGCTTTCTAAATTATTAATAGTTTATTTTTGTCTTTTTTTTTAATTAATTATATAAATACTATATATACAATCATATCTTGTAGATGAAAATAAATAAATAAATAAATAAATAAATAAATAAATATGGGTGACTTCTCCATTTGAGTGTTCGCTTTGTATATGAAAACTATAGTACTCTCATGGTGGAAAACGAATGGGGCGACATCTAATTTACCTATGCAACCCTTACTCTTTTTTTTGCGGAGAGCTTATAGAGGTTTTAAATGATATTTATTGATATTTTTTGGATGCAATAATCCAAAAAATAGTCTCCTCTTGCCCCTACCACCAATTTTCGACGTTTAAAGACTCCCCACATCGAATTTTACACCTCAAGTTTTGCAGCGCCACCACCTGGATTCGTGCAACACTAAAAAAGAACTCCCCATGATAGTACTATAGTTTTCATATACAAAGGTGTTCGGAAAGCTAATTTTCGTCCGGTTCTGACATTAGCTTCCTACCACGTTCGACGATTATAGTTCTACCTTTATTCAATGAATGGTATATGCATAGAGAAAAGACTTACCTAGAGAACCCACTCAGGGGGTTCGTTCTCTTCCACCCTACAAGCTGCTTAAGGCAATAGAGGTGTGAATGCGTTAGTGGTCCATTGTCCAATGCATTTCTTATGGGATGAAGCATCTATGGATGTATTAGTTGTTGCTTTAGCTCCAATTGAGAAAATTGCTCAGTCCCCTTAAAGGTTGGTTCACTTTTCAAAATAAAATTCGTTGAATTCAAAAATTGAAAACAAATATAGTTTTTTTTTGTATAAAAATGCCTGTTTCGACTCACTTTCAGTGTATATCGGTCTAAATATAACCTTTTTTGGCTTTTGGCATTTAAATTATATAAATTTATAATTGTTTTCGCTGAAAAAAAAACTAAAATTCAAGTAAAAAGTATAAGCTTGTCCTAAATGTAAAGTGCGTACGCGCCGAATTGTACCCAGTTTGACGTTTTGGTGATGGATGAAAAAAGTAAAAAAAAAAAATGACAATTATTCTAAATTATTGCGTGTGAGTGCCGGGAATTTCTTAAAATTTCTTTAATTTTTATTTGTTTATTTAGATTTTTTCAAAATTTTCTTTTTCTATAAAAAGGGTGATTCCCACATTGGGTGAACCCATATTCTCGTTTGGCAGCCTTGTGGCTCTTGTGAATTGGAGCGTTGTATCACAAAACCAAAACACCTTTTTGCCCGTTTATATTTCGGCGGGAACAATTAGAATATTATCAAAGTGCTAGAAACCCCAATATCCTTGAAACCCCTTAGTCCTTGCGCGATGTTATTAAAAGTTTAAATTTCAGCCAATTATAATGCTCGTTTGTAGAGCATAAATTACTGGTTCCAAAAACGTATCAACCATCTCTGTAAGACGTATCGATCGTCAGATACACTCCAAAACGTTTTTCATTTTTCTTCATAATGGCAAAAAGTGAGAAAGTTGGAAAACGTTTTGCAGAATTGGTGGTGTGGAAATGCTTTAAAATTTATGTTCTCTATGTTCTCATTTTTTATTTGCTTCTTATTTAATTTCAGATGTGTGCAGTAAGAAATATGAAATATGTAGAGATGCTGCAGCTGGTGAGAATAACAAATGAATACATACATACATACATACGAAAAAGTAATTGACTTCATGCATCTTCTTTTTCTTTAGTCGTTTACTTGGTGTGATCACCAAAAAAGATGTCCTTGGGCATGGAAAGCAAATGAAGATCCCAATACAGTTTTATTCAACTGATACCATAGCCATCAATATTATCTTCATAGGCAACAAAAAAATAATTTATTTCAAATAATATTCATTATATTTTATTAGCTTAAAAAATTTATATACCAAATCATGTTTATAAACGAATAATAAGTATATTTATACATATATTTTTTATTTTTTAATTCTAAAACATAATCCATACTTGAAAACTGTAAAAGAGTTGATGGGACTTCCTTTAAACAACAAATTATTTATACTTTACTATTATTACAAAGAAACATTATTCGCATGTTAACTTCTTCAAATTACAATAAATGAAAATTGAATAATTAGAAGTTACATTTGTTTTTGTTTTTATTTTGGTATGTTGATTTTCTTAGTGTAGTACTCAGCGATTCAGCGAAATATAAAACAACTAGAAATCAAGCCGTTGAAATATGTAAAAGGAAACATAATTGTTTAAATTATAATAGAACAGCATTTTGGTCACTAAATAAATGACTTATATCGAAAAATGTGTATGTTGAGAGTGAAGATAAAACTATTCCGGTAAATATTTTATGAAAATAATGGACTGATTTACTGACAATAAAAATAATTACAATAATATTCTATTATCTTTTCTGCAAATAATAATTCTACAGTGCACATATTATTATAAATACAAAATTTAATGTAGCTACAATTAATGGAATTTTATTTTAGTATTTTTAATTTAATTTTTCTCTTACAATTTAATTATTACTTTTTGCTTTTATTTTTGTTATTGTTGTTGTTTTTAAACAATCACAGCGACGACGTTTTTGTTGCTTATGAAATGGAATTGTTTATGTGAATTTGAATTTGAATTTAAAACTGCAATAAACTCTTGCGGTGGTATAGTTGAATATACAGAAAAATGGGAAAATAATTTATGCATAATTTTATATTGTGGCTGCCGATGAGGGTTGACTATGACTTTGGCCAATTGTCAGTGGGGTTAACTGTGGATCGGGCGTCGTTGTTGGTGTTATTAATGTTGTCGCTATAGTCGAAAAAGCCTCTTTTTTTCTCCGATCGGTGATAGGAAACTTATTTTTGGAACAACTCAAATCCAGTTCGAGTGTATAAAATCGGCCTCTACCAATTTTTTTATTCTCATTTTCGATAACAACTGCTTGGTTAGGATACAGTTGCAGTTGTTTTCACTTGTTTTATTATTGCTGGCAGTGTTGTTTGTAGAGTTTGTGCCTAAAAAAACATTTTTAAGCACTCGCGGACTTAAAATAGATTCATAAATATTATTAGTTTTACTGTTGGCGGCGTGATCGTTATTTAGTTGTAATGTGGTGTTTATCGGCTATCGGAAGGGTTCATTGATGTGATGGTTGTCGAAGATGATTTGTTTTGATTTTCTGACGGCGAAAGTTTTGAGCTTAGCGATTCAATCAAATTCTCACAGCTGGTCTCGTAGACGCTCTCAAGAGGTGGGGATTTAATGTTTGACTTGTAAGCTGGAAACCAGCCAGAGTTAGGAATCACAGGTGGTGTCTGAGGGGTGGGCGTTACACTCGCCCACTGTTGCTGTTGTGGTGGGGTTTCATATGGTTCAGTTATTTGCCGTAGAGGTTTTGGGGGAGACTCCTTCAACTTCCGAGCTATAATCTCACTTGGTTCAACGTTAAAACTTTCAAAATTCAAGTCCAAAAAGAGTTCTTGAAGGAAGCGCCGCGCATTCATGCGATAAGTACTTCGTCCTAGGAATTTGCACACTTCAGAGTATAGGCAAATGTCCTGAAAGGATTCCGGCTGCTTCTGTTTCAACTCAAGCAGGGCGAATTTTGCTTACTACTCACTGGATTAGCTAGGCGTAGGACATTATAAAGGATCACAGTAGTTAGATGATCTGGCATACTATTTTTGCTATGGATGCTCTCAGGTGAATTGAATGATACTTCTGAGAGTTGAATCGATGAGCTCGGATAGGATTTTAGTTTCTTACTAGCAAACCCAGCGAACTCCGTTTCGCCACCAGATGGCTTCGTTTTTTTGTAACATGTTTGGGGATTAAAAGATGAAGATGAGTTATACGTGTCCACAAATTATCCGTTTCATTGAAGTGCTCTTTGGTAAACCACATTTTTTGTTTTTTTTGGTCTAACGTTATGACTTTAACACAAACAAAGCAGACGGTTTTGCCATTATGTATATTATTTGTAGGAAACATTTTTTTAGTTCAATAAAAATAATTATCTACTATAAGTGAACTCATACCGAAATGACTGATTGGTAAATTCGCAATAACAATGCAAAGATCCTCGATAGCCATCAATGATTCATTGACATGTAGTCAATACTATAGCAAATAGTAGACGAATTTGTGTTCCTGTGCATATAACGCTGCTTCAGCAAGCATACTGTCCCATTGATTGTAAGCCTAGTGCAAGGCATGCATCTTTATACGTTGGATACTGTTGTCCATCTACCTTTCGTATATCTTGAAATGACAATGGTCCGGTGACATTAACCAACAGCAGTCGCAGATAAAAACACTCAGTCTGCCTTGGATTGACTGTATATACACGTCCCAAATTATTTAATTTAAATAAACCGGGACACGCATCAACTGGTGTGGTGTCCCTTTCTTGCGGGGCATCCATTTTTTCGATTGAGCCTATGTAAAATATCGCGGAACTTCATAATAGAGCAGCGCTGTATCGTCCGTGAAATATATGCGCTGGCCGTTTTCAAGATGGACAGCTAAATGGGTAACTGCTGGATCTCTTTCATGAATTTGGAAACCAAAAATAAGCCAGACAGCTTCATTGGAACTGATATATCGGCCAATTTGGTAATTTGTAATTTCATCTTTTTCATTCAACGGAGGAGCATTGACATTAGTATTTTCAATTCTAAATACAGCCATATCACTTCCTTTATTAACATATTCGCAAATATATTAATTTGATACTCTTCACCGAACTGCATGACTCAACATTAATATGAGCATTGAATGTTTTGCTGAGAAGAGGTGAATATGGTACCACCCAACGATTGTCAATGTCGATGTCTTCGTTGCTGATAGTTTTAGTTTTTTATTTAACTAAAAAAATGTTTCCTACAAATAATATACATGGCAAAACAACGTTTGCCGGGTCAGCTAGTTATTATTTGGCTTACCTTTCACAATAATGAAACAAACTCGTACACGCTTTCGTTTTGATTTAAAACTATTTATTTTGCACAGAAAAATTAAAATAATACGTATACGTCACTGCTACGATGATGAGAGGTGACCCAGGTAGACATCTAGTGGGGATAACTGATTTATCTCGTGGTGGATTACCCTTAACATTTAGGGGGATGAAAAATAGATGTTGTCCGATTCTCAGACCTACCCAATATGCACACAAAATTTCAATGGAATCGGTAAAGCCGTTTCGGAGGAGTTTAACCACAAACACCGCGACATGAGAATTTTATATATTAGATTAAATATACATGTATCGCTGCATTATTTGGCTTATTATTGTTCATCCTAGAGCAACGTAAGCAGTTGCTGTGATTGTGTTTTCCAATCCATTTTGAACGTTTACTAACTGAAGAAACGTCTGAAAAATTGCTAATAACAGAACTTTGGTCACACTCGTTTATGGAGTCATTGAAAAATTGTTGTTTCACACCCATAAGATTTGTGTCAACTAAATCATGATCTTGAATGTCTCGCGAAACGTATGTAGTAGTCATGTTACGCGTTGGAAAAAGGTCAAGTATGTGTTTTGGAAGGCATATTCCTAAAAAAAAAAAAAACAAAAAAAAGATATCACTAGTGATTAAAAATCTTAACTGATGTAAACTTACCTGAGTAGCAGGGGCCTTTTGAGTCGTTTTGTAACAGGAACTTTGGTGCTGCCAATGTTGGTAGAGGAACTTGTAGATCTTCAACAGTTATTTGTCTAAATAAAGTTAATGAAAATAAATTATTTTGCCAATTTTTTTCTTTTTTGGTGCAAAACTTACGAATATAGAGAAGTATGACGATCTAGACTTCGTACTTTCATCTTACGATGCAAATCTGAAATCGAAGACTTTTTTTGACGAAATGTCGCATAGATTTCATTTCGATCTATGATTTCGGCTATTTCATCGGCTGCAGATTCAGATAGAACTGGTCGACAATGCCGTCGGAGGGTTCTTGGTTTCGCGTAACCCGCAAAATCTAAATGGCTTATAGGCGTTTGTGAGTATGACGTGCCAATGAGTGACGTTCGTCGGAGAGGAAGAGCAAGCCTGGACGGGATATCACCTAGGTTTGACATTGAAGGAATCGGACTAAGTTGGATTTGTTGAAAATCTCTGCAAAAACATTTATATAAATATTTTTTGTCTTAGGTATTTACAAAAAAAAATCTGTTTGTTGCTTCAAAACATACCCAACAGTAGTTCGAGCTGGTACCGATTCACAGCTGCTTACTCCAGAGGTATTCGAGTCAGTACAAGAGTTACGACGTATCCTATGATGATGTAAATGTGTTCCAGCTACAGCTTACTTATTACATCTGTAGTCTTTGACTCAGATAATGATCTTGTATGTTTGCCAGGACGAGTGAATGTTGGTTCTAACATAGTCTTTGATTGTGTGACACATCCTACAATCTTTATTTTTTTTTATTAAGAGAAAGGGTTTTAATATTTGTTGTCATTATAAAATTAAGTAAATTTATTGAATCTACCTCGTCTTTGCTATCGCCTTTGCTTTCACCTTTTGTAGTTGTGTCATCAGCCAATAATAAATTCCAATCACTTTGTGTATAATATGATCCTTCAATTTGATCTAAACTTGTATAGTTATAAGAAGGAACATCTTCACAAGGATGTCGCACAGGTGTAAAATTATTTGAAATCCAGTCTTCGGGTTGGTAAACAGGCCATATTGTATTTCGATCATGTCGTACACACAGCCAATCTAAAAGAAATAAATGTCATGAGAAATATGTTTACTTTACTTCTTTTGTCAATTGCTTATTTGTTGGTAGAAAAGATTTAAGAAATAAAATGTCTTTGGATCAGAAAACATTTTTATATTTGCCAGACTTCTGATCCACAGTTATAAAAGATACATGCTTTAAAATACCACTACCGACTTTTTTTTTTTAGATTTTTACTGAAAATGTAACAAAAAAAAGTTTTTAACTTACTTAATTTAAACAAACAATTAGCTCCAGCAGTTGTACTTCCAATCAATCCAATGGCACACCCAACCTTGCCGGCAATATCCAGTAACTCCTATTGCTGCTCCAGACACATTTTTCGCAACTTCCACTGAAGTTTGAACTTTAGAGGAAACTGGAGGTGTATCAGTGCAAATCGATTTTATTCATGAGATTATCAAACTCTTCGCTGTATTCCTTTTTCCTTGCCAAAAAGACGAGCCCAAATTTCAGTTGTCGTAACACAATGAGTAATGTAAAGATTCCAATATTTTTCGGTATACTGGCACAAGAGAATTTAGCCAAATTTTCGTTTAAATACTCATTGGGATACGTAGAGTAAATACTTTCATGGACACTGGAACAACTTGGAGAATTTCAATTTGAAGAAAGTGCATTCAGGTTGCGCACACCGCCTTACAACACAATATTCTGAAAGTGATGTTACAGGATCAAGTTTCCGATTGAATTGGAAAACTTTTGGTGGAATTATTTGCTAAAAAAGAAAAATATATGTGATTTAAAACAATATCAAATGCGAGAATATGAAAATAATCAAACTTACTTGGGTCTCTTGGGTTGTATTCCTTATCATTATCACACTTGATTTTCGGTCGCCAAATGGACTCGGTAACTCCGAACCAGCAGCCGATAAAGCTGTCGAGGAATCTGGTGTATTTCCTGCAGGAACGCTCGGACCTATCGTAACAATATGCTGTTGCTGCTGCTTGTTTTGGTAATTGGAGACAGATGTTTGCTTTTGTTGCTGTTGTTGTTGATTTTGATATCTTTTTTGTTGATGAACCTGATGAATTGGTTGAATAATAAATTAATTATAACAATTTGTAAAAATATTAAAACAAAATACAGAAAATACAAACCTCAGCAAGTCTGTCATTTTTGACAAATAACAAAAAGTCCATTAGTTGTTTTTGTAGTCCAATCTGACATTTAGTTTTTTTTCACAACTCACATGTATACACCGATAGGAGAATTAAGAGAGTTTTCTCTTATTCTCCTCAAATAAAATTTGCGGGTTTAAGAAGCAAGAGGGGTACCGGTTGGTTCTCTAGGTAAGTAATTTCTCTATGGTTCATACGATGCTCACACAAATACATGCACGCTGCACAGAACTGTGTTTCTTCATTCCACATGCTTCCCGCTCACTGAAGCCAACAGCAAAAGGCATAACATTTGTTTGGTGTGTAGCGGGTTTCATTGTTTGGTGTGTAGCGGATTTGTTCAAATCAAAAAAATTTAAATTTTTTAATGCTTTTATTTTGCTAGAAAAAAATTTTTTTTGACAAAAACCATCTACATGTGAATACAAATCACATACCGAAACAACGAAGTTGATATGTTTCCTCATTCGGTATTTATGAGAGCACAAACGAACAAACACATTTTTATAAATATAGATAGATAGATGACTATAGCATAGAGAAATTACTTACCTAGAGAACCGACCGGTACCCCTCTTGCTTCTTAAACCGGAAATTTTATTTGAAGAGAATAAGAGAAAACTCTCTTAATTCTCCTATCGGTGTGCATAGAGAAATTACTTACCTAGAGAACCCACTCAGGGGGTTCGTTCTCTTCCACCCTACAAGCTGCTTAAGGCAATAGAGGTGTGAATGCGTTAGTGGTCCAACGCATTTCTTATGGGATGAAGCATTTATGGATGTATTAGTTGTTGCTTTAGATCAAATTGAGCTAATTGCTCAGTCCCCTTAAGGGTTTTGGCTCACTTTTCAAAAAAAAAAAATCCGTTGAATTCAAAAATTGAAAACAAATATAAATTTTTTGTATAAAAATGCCTGTTTCGACTCACTTTCAGTGTATATCGGTCTAAATATAACCTTTTTTGGCTTTTGGCATTTAAATTATATAAATTTATAATTGTTTTCGCTGAAAAAAAAACTAAAATTCAAGTAAAAAGTATAAGCTTGTCCTAAATGTAAAGTGCGTACGCGCCGAATTGTACCCAGTTTGACGTTTTGGTGATGGATGAAAAAAGTAAAAAAAAAAAATGACAATTATTCCAAATTATTGCGTGTGAGTGCCGGGAATTTCTTAAAATTTCTTTAATTTTTATTTGTTTATTTAGATTTTTTCAAAATTTTCTTTTTCTATAAAAAGGGTGATTCCCACATTGGGTGAACCCATATTCTCGTTTGGCAGCCTTGTGGCTCTTGTGAATTGGAGCGTTGTATCACAAAACCAAAACACCTTTTTGCCCGTTTATATTTCGGCGGGAACAATTAGAATATTATCAAAGTGCTAGAAACCCCAATATCCTTGAAACCCCTTAGTCCTTGCGCGATGTTATTAAAAGTTTAAATTTCAGCCAATTATAATGCTCGTTTGTAGAGCATAAATTACTGGTTCCAAAAACGTATCAACCATCTCTGTAAGACGTATCGATCGTCAGATACACTCCAAAACGTTTTTCATTTTTCTTCATAATGGCAAAAAGTGAGAAAGTTGGAAAACGTTTTGCAGAATTGGTGGTGTGGAAATGCTTTAAAATTTATGTTCTCTATGTTCTCATTTTTTATTTGCTTCTTATTTAATTTCAGATGTGTGCAGTAAGAAATATGAAATATGTAGAGATGCTGCAGCTGGTGAGAATAACAAATGAATACATACATACATACATACGAAAAAGTAATTGACTTCATGCATCTTCTTTTTCTTTAGTCGTTTACTTGGTGTGATCACCAAAAAAGATGTCCTTGGGCATGGAAAGCAAATGAAGATCCCAATACAGTTTTATTCAACTGATACCATAGCCATCAATATTATCTTCATAGGCAACAAAAAAATAATTTATTTCAAATAATATTCATTATATTTTATTAGCTTAAAAAATTTATATACCAAATCATGTTTATAAACGAATAATAAGTATATTTATACATATATTTTTTATTTTTTAATTCTAAAACATAATCCATACTTGAAAACTGTAAAAGAGTTGATGGGACTTCCTTTAAACAACAAATTATTTATACTTTACTATTATTACAAAGAAACATTATTCGCATGTTAACTTCTTCAAATTACAATAAATGAAAATTGAATAATTAGAAGTTACATTTGTTTTTGTTTTTATTTTGGTATGTTGATTTTCTTAGTGTAGTACTCAGCGATTCAGCGAAATATAAAACAACTAGAAATCAAGCCGTTGAAATATGTAAAAGGAAACATAATTGTTTAAATTATAATAGAACAGCATTTTGGTCACTAAATAAATGACTTATATCGAAAAATGTGTATGTTGAGAGTGAAGATAAAACTATTCCGGTAAATATTTTATGAAAATAATGGACTGATTTACTGACAATAAAAATAATTACAATAATATTCTATTATCTTTTCTGCAAATAATAATTCTACAGTGCACATATTATTATAAATACAAAATTTAATGTAGCTACAATTAATGGAATTTTATTTTAGTATTTTTAATTTAATTTTTCTCTTACAATTTAATTATTACTTTTTGCTTTTATTTTTGTTATTGTTGTTGTTTTTAAACAATCACAGCGACGACGTTTTTGTTGCTTATGAAATGGAATTGTTTATGTGAATTTGAATTTGAATTTAAAACTGCAATAAACTCTTGCGGTGGTATAGTTGAATATACAGAAAAATGGGAAAATAATTTATGCATAATTTTATATTGTGGCTGCCGATGAGGGTTGACTATGACTTTGGCCAATTGTCAGTGGGGTTAACTGTGGATCGGGCGTCGTTGTTGGTGTTATTAATGTTGTCGCTATAGTCGAAAAAGCCTCTTTTTTTCTCCGATCGGTGATAGGAAACTTATTTTTGGAACAACTCAAATCCAGTTCGAGTGTATAAAATCGGCCTCTACCAATTTTTTTATTCTCATTTTCGATAACAACTGCTTGGTTAGGATACAGTTGCAGTTGTTTTCACTTGTTTTATTATTGCTGGCAGTGTTGTTTGTAGAGTTTGTGCCTAAAAAATCATTTTTAAGCACTCGCGGACTTAAAATAGATTCATAAATGTTATTAGTTTTACTGTTGGCGGCGTGATCGTTATTTAGTTGTAATGTGGTGTTTATCGGCTATCGGAAGGGTTCATTGATGTGATGGTTGTCGAAGATGATTTGTTTTGATTTTCTGACGGCGAAAGTTTTGAGCTTAGCGATTCAATCAAATTCTCACAGCTGGTCTCGTAGACGCTCTCAAGAGGTGGGGATTTAATGTTTGACTTGTAAGCTGGAAACCAGCCAGAGTTAGGAATCACAGGTGGTGTCTGAGGGGTGGGCGTTACACTCGCCCACTGTTGCTGTTGTGGTGGGGTTTCATATGGTTTAGTTATTTGCCGTAGAGGTTTTGGGGGAGACTCCTTCAACTTCCGAGCTATAATCTCACTTGGTTCAACGTTAAAACTTTCAAAATTCAAGTCCAAAAAGAGTTCTTGAAGGAAGCGCCGCGCATTCATGCGATAAGTACTTCGTCCTAGGAATTTGCACACTTCAGAGTATAGGCAAATGTCCTGAAAGGATTCCGGCTGCTTCTGTTTCAACTCAAGCAGGGCGAATTTTGCTTACTACTCACTGGATTAGCTAGGCGTAGGACATTATAAAGGATCACAGTAGTTAGATGATCTGGCATACTATTTTTGCTATGGATGCTCTCAGGTGAATTGAATGATACTTCTGAGAGTTGAATCGATGAGCTCGGATAGGATTTTAGTTTCTTATTAAATATACATGTATCGCTGCATTATTTGGCTTATTATTGTTCATCCTAGAGCAACGTAAGCAGTTGCTGTGATTGTGTTTTCCAATCCATTTTGAACGTTTACTAACTGAAGAAACGTCTGAAAAATTGCTAATAACAGAACTTTGGTCACACTCGTTTATGGAGTCATTGAAAAATTGTTGTTTCACACCCATAAGATTTGTGTCAACTAAATCATGATCTTGAATGTCTCGCGAAACGTATGTAGTAGTCATGTTACGCGTTGGAAAAAGGTCAAGTATGTGTTTTGGAAGGCATATTCCTAAAAAAAAAAACAAAAAAAAGATATCACTAGTGATTAAAAATCTTAACTGATGTAAACTTACCTGAGTAGCAGGGGCCTTTTGAGTCGTTTTGTAACAGGAACTTTGGTGCTGCCAATGTTGGTAGAGGAACTTGTAGATCTTCAACAGTTATTTGTCTAAATAAAGTTAATGAAAATAAATTATTTTGCCAATTTTTTTCTTTTTTGGTGCAAAACTTACGAATATAGAGAAGTATGACGATCTAGACTTCGTACTTTCATCTTACGATGCAAATCTGAAATCGAAGACTTTTTTTGACGAAATGTCGCATAGATTTCATTTCGATCTATGATTTCGGCTATTTCATCGGCTGCAGATTCAGATAGAACTGGTCGACAATGCCGTCGGAGGGTTCTTGGTTTCGCGTAACCCGCAAAATCTAAATGGCTTATAGGCGTTTGTGAGTATGACGTGCCAATGAGTGACGTTCGTCGGAGAGGAAGAGCAAGCCTGGACGGGATATCACCTAGGTTTGACATTGAAGGAATCGGACTAAGTTGGATTTGTTGAAAATCTCTGCAAAAACATTTATATAAATATTTTTTGTCTTAGGTATTTACAAAAAAAAATCTGTTTGTTGCTTCAAAACATACCCAACAGTAGTTCGAGCTGGTACCGATTCACAGCTGCTTACTCCAGAGGTATTCGAGTCAGTACAAGAGTTACGACGTATCCTATGATGATGTAAATGTGTTCCAGCTACAGCTTACTTATTACATCTGTAGTCTTTGACTCAGATAATGATCTTGTATGTTTGCCAGGACGAGTGAATGTTGGTTCTAACATAGTCTTTGATTGTGTGACACATCCTACAATCTTTATTTTTTTTTATTAAGAGAAAGGGTTTTAATATTTGTTGTCATTATAAAATTAAGTAAATTTATTGAATCTACCTCGTCTTTGCTATCGCCTTTGCTTTCACCTTTTGTAGTTGTGTCATCAGCCAATAATAAATTCCAATCACTTTGTGTATAATATGATCCTTCAATTTGATCTAAACTTGTATAGTTATAAGAAGGAACATCTTCACAAGGATGTCGCACAGGTGTAAAATTATTTGAAATCCAGTCTTCGGGTTGGTAAACAGGCCATATTGTATTTCGATCATGTCGTACACACAGCCAATCTAAAAGAAATAAATGTCATGAGAAATATGTTTACTTTACTTCTTTTGTCAATTGCTTATTTGTTGGTAGAAAAGATTTAAGAAATAAAATGTCTTTGGATCAGAAAACATTTTTATATTTGCCAGACTTCTGATCCACAGTTATAAAAGATACATGCTTTAAAATACCACTACCGACTTTTTTTTTTTAGATTTTTACTGAAAATGTAACAAAAAAAAGTTTTTAACTTACTTAATTTAAACAAACAATTAGCTCCAGCAGTTGTACTTCCAATCAATCCAATGGCACACCCAACCTTGCCGGCAATATCCAGTAACTCCTATTGCTGCTCCAGACACATTTTTCGCAACTTCCACTGAAGTTTGAACTTTAGAGGAAACTGGAGGTGTATCAGTGCAAATCGATTTTATTCATGAGATTATCAAACTCTTCGCTGTATTCCTTTTTCCTTGCCAAAAAGACGAGCCCAAATTTCAGTTGTCGTAACACAATGAGTAATGTAAAGATTCCAATATTTTTCGGTATACTGGCACAAGAGAATTTAGCCAAATTTTCGTTTAAATACTCATTGGGATACGTAGAGTAAATACTTTCATGGACACTGGAACAACTTGGAGAATTTCAATTTGAAGAAAGTGCATTCAGGTTGCGCACACCGCCTTACAACACAATATTCTGAAAGTGATGTTACAGGATCAAGTTTCCGATTGAATTGGAAAACTTTTGGTGGAATTATTTGCTAAAAAAGAAAAATATATGTGATTTAAAACAATATCAAATGCGAGAATATGAAAATAATCAAACTTACTTGGGTCTCTTGGGTTGTATTCCTTATCACACTTGATTTTCGGTCGCCAAATGGACTCGGTAACTCCGAACCAGCAGCCGATAAAGCTGTCGAGGAATCTGGTGTATTTCCTGCAGGAACGCTCGGACCTATCGTAACAATATGCTGTTGCTGCTGCTTGTTTTGGTAATTGGAGACAGATGTTTGCTTTTGTTGCTGTTGTTGTTGATTTTGATATCTTTTTTGTTGATGAACCTGATGAATTGGTTGAATAATAAATTAATTATAACAATTTGTAAAAATATTAAAACAAAATACAGAAAATACAAACCTCAGCAAGTCTGTCATTTTTGACAAATAACAAAAAGTCCATTAGTTGTTTTTGTAGTCCAATCTGACATTTAGTTTTTTTTTTCACAACTCACATGTATACACCGATAGGAGAATTAAGAGAGTTTTCTCTTATTCTCCTCAAATAAAATTTGCGGGTTTAAGAAGCAAGAGGGGTACCGGTTGGTTCTCTAGGTAAGTAATTTCTCTATGGTTCATACGATGCTCACACAAATACATGCACGCTGCACAGAACTGTGTTTCTTCATTCCACATGCTTCCCGCTCACTGAAGCCAACAGCAAAAGGCATAACATTTGTTTGGTGTGTAGCGGGTTTCATTGTTTGGTGTGTAGCGGATTTGTTCAAATCAAAAAAATTTAAATTTTTTAATGCTTTTATTTTGCTAGAAAAAATTTTTTTTTGACAAAAACCATCTACATGTGAATACAAATCACATACCGAAACAACGAAGTTGATATGTTTCCTCATTCGGTATTTATGAGAGCACAAACGAACAAACACATTTTTATAAATATAGATAGATAGATGACTATAGCATAGAGAAATTACTTACCTAGAGAACCGACCGGTACCCCTCTTGCTTCTTAAACCGGAAATTTTATTTGAAGAGAATGAGAGAAAACTCTCTTAATTCTCCTATCGGTGTGCATAGAGAAATTACTTACCTAGAGAACCCACTCAGGGGGTTCGTTCTCTTCCACCCTACAAGCTGCTTAAGGCAATAGAGGTGTGAATGCGTTAGTGGTCCAACGCATTTCTTATGGGATGAAGCATTTATGGATGTATTAGTTGTTGGTTTAGATCAAATTGAGCTAATTGCTCAGTCCCCTTAAGGGTTTTGGCTCACTTTTCAGAAAAAAAAATCCGTTGAATTCAAAAATTGAAAACAAATATAGATTTTTTGTATAAAAATGCCTGTTTCCACTCACTTTCAGTGTATATCGGTCTAAATATAACCTTTTGTGGCTTTTGGCATTCAAATTCCATAAATTTATTATTGTTTTCGCTGAAAAAAAGTAAATTCAACTAAAAAGTATAAGCGCATCCTAAATGTAGATAGTGCGTACGCGCCGAACTTCTTTTGAGTTGGTACCCAGTTTTGACGTTTTGGTGACAGATCAAAGAAGTAAAAAAAAAATTTGACAATTCAATTATTATTATTCTAAATTTGCGTACATTAGTTTTCAATCAATTAAAGTTTTCAGTTTTTGTTTGCGGTGAATCTGGAAAATACGGAAAGATTGCCGAAATTGGCCAAGGAATATTTGGGTAAGTGCTTCAATATCCTACAATTAAAATCAGAATATATATTTACTGTAACTTATATTCCTAGTGAAGTGTTTAAAGCTCGGGAAAAGAAGAGCAACAAGTAATTTTTGCCCATGAAGAAAGTCCTCATTGACAAAGAAAAAGATAGTGTAAGTAAAGTGTATTGTAAAAATAACTCATGATGGTGTTCCTATTAATATTATATCTGTTTTCTAGTTTTTGCAACTCCTAAAACACGAGAATGTCATCATTCTTATAGAAATCTGCAGAACACAGGCGACTCATCATAACCAAATATAGGTCCACATTCTATTCAGTCTGTGAGAGATCAAGAAAGTCAGGCAACAGCTTTTGAATGGATTGCATTACATTCACAGTAAAAAGGTAAGTTCTGACAATGAGACTGCATAGTAAAAATGTTAAAATTTGTTTAAATAATTTCAGATATTACATTGCGATATGAAAGCTGCAAACATAACAAAGAACTCGCTGATGAGGTGTGGCGCGTGGATTTAGCATTTCAAAGAACGAACACAAACCCATTGTTGTACGATCGAAATGGAAATGCGTCCATATGTAAAGGATTCACATGAATGAGATTGGATAGATAAGCTTTTATCCGATCCTATGCGAAGTGATTTAAGTTAAATGTTATCACAACATTTACAAAGTATGTTTGAATATCCGGCTACGCTGGACAACCAGGGCAAGCACGACAATACCAACATGCCAAAGCCTCAAGAGAGCAGTTTGATTGTGTTTTT
This sequence comes from Syrphus vitripennis, assembly GCA_958431115.1. Taxonomy (NCBI): domain Eukaryota; kingdom Metazoa; phylum Arthropoda; class Insecta; order Diptera; family Syrphidae; genus Syrphus; species Syrphus vitripennis. The sequence goes on along the minus strand of OY288111.1, from coordinate 5,483,037 downwards.
TTTAGATATTTTGTGCGGTTATTTTGCGATTCCAGCCAAGCACTTTTTTTTTAAATTTCTTTGTTTGTAAGTTGAATAGGCATATTTTTGTTTAGTTAAAATGACGAGAAATAAAACTAATTTAAATGAAATTTTGTTGAATATTTTTGTTCAAAGACTGATGCATTTTACCATAAATCTGGTGAATTTAGAATGTATGGGATATGGTTTAAGGGTTCTTTTCCACACTGAAACTTTTGAGTAAAAGATTTAAAGGCTACTTGTAACAGCATTAAGTGCTGATTCCTAAAAGGTATCATTCACTTCTGTACAATTTACGGTTGGCCAGCTACCCTGCAAAATGTTTTTGATTTTTCTTCATGATGGCAAAAAGTGAAAAAGTTGGAAAACGTTTTGCAGTGTATCTGGCCAACGGTAAGTCGTAGAGAGATGAATGATACCTTTTAGGAATCAGCACTTAATGTTGTTACAAAAAGCATTTAAATCTCGTACTCAAATGTTTTAATTTTGAAAAGCACCCTAAAACCATCCTTACAGGTTGCAATATGAAAGTGCCAAAAGTTAATTTTTTTTAATGGTAACTCTTTTTGAATTAATTTTGATGCTCGTTTGTAGAGCATCAATTACTGATTCCAAAAAGGTATCAACCTTCGCTGTAAGACTTATCGTTCGTTGGATACACTGCAAAATGTTTTCCATTTTTCTTCACGATGGCAAAAAGTGAGAAAGTTGGAAAACGTTTTGCAGTGTATCTGGCCAACGGTAAGTCGTAGAGAGATGAATGATACCTTTTCGGAATCAGCACTTGATGTTGTTACAAGTTGCATTAAAATATATTACTTAAAAATTCTAATACGAAAAAGCACCCTCAAACTACGCATACAGGTTCCTCTATGTGAGTCCCAAAAGTGAATTTTTTTTAATGGTGATTTTTTTTTCAACTAATTTGTGTACTCATTTTTGAAGGGTTAATTACTGATTCCAAAAAGGTATTAACCATCTCCTTAAGGCTTACTGGTGCTAATATACACTCGAAAATGTTTTTGATTTTTCTTCTTGATAGAAAAAAGTAAGGATGTTGGAAAACGTTTTGCAGTGTATCTGGCCAACGGTAAATCGTACAGATATGAATGATACCTTTTTGGAATCAGCACTTAATGCTGTTACAAAAAGCATTTAAATCTCGTACTCAAATGTTTTAATTTTGAAAAGCACCCTAAAACCATCCTTACAGGTTGCAATATGAAAGTGCCAAAAGTTAATTTTTTTTAATGGTAACTCTTTTTGAATTAATTTTGATGCTCGTTTGTAGAGCATCAATTACTGATTCCAAAAAGGTATCAACCTTCGCTGTAAGACTTATCGTTCGTTGGATACACTGCAAAATGTTTTCCATTTTTCTTCACGATGGCAAAAAGTGAGAAAGTTGGAAAACGTTTTGCAGTGTATCTGGCCAACGGTAAGTCGTAGAGAGATGAATGATACCTTTTCGGAATCAGCACTTGATGTTGTTACAAGTTGCATTAAAATATATTACTTAAAAATTCTAATACGAAAAAGCACCCTCAAACTACGCATACAGGTTCCTCTATGTGAGTCCCAAAAGTGAATTTTTTTTAATGGTGATTTTTTTTCAACTAATTTGTGTACTCATTTTTGAAGGGTTAATTACTGATTCCAAAAAGGTATTAACCATCTCCTTAAGGCTTACTGGTGCTAATATACAATCGAAAATGTTTTTGATTTTTCTTCTTGATAGAAAAAAGTAAGGATGTTGGAAAACGTTTTGCAGTGTATCTGGCCAACGGTAAATCGTACAGATATAAATGATACCTTTTTGGAATCAGCACTTAATGCTGTTACAAGACGCATTTAAATCTCTTACTCAAACGTTTTAATTTGGAAAAGCACTCCTAAACTACACTTACCAGGTTACAATTTGTTGTCTTTTTTATTTGCTTCTCATTTAAATTCAGATGTATGCAGTAAGATGGAATCCTAGCACATACACTAGGGTGTTTACAAAAAATATTTTTAAATTTACCGCCAACACTTGATCACAATTCGAATAAGGTTTCTGACAATATGGACAGACATTGTTCACTCGTTTCTGAGACTTTTTTTATTCAAAAATATGACCAGATCTACCCCGTCAGTGCTAAGCATTACCATTATAGCCAGGGCCGGCCCAGTCCAAACGAGCGCCCTGTGCAAACTTTAGCTTTTGCGCCCCTTATTTTCATTACCTACTTCGTTTCCTAAGCCATTTCCATATTACCCATGAGGTAGGGTTTTAAATGCGTTTCTTTTAATGAGGTATCCCCTGTAGGCCTAGTCCTCAATAACAAAAATAATAAAGAATTTAAACAAAAATAAAAAAAAATGTAAAAAAAGATAAATTAATTTTTAAAAAACATATAATACATATTTACAAAAAGAAAAACAAAAAAAGAACACTAAAACACTTCACCTAGCACGTTCACAGTTCCACCAGTGTTTTCAGCTTTAAATTTAATGGGTTATTGGTACATAAAAATACAAAACACAAATCCCGCAAAACACACGCTTCCTAATTAATAATATATCTTTCAAAAACTTAATCAGAGCTACAAATTATCACAAACAAAACAAAACAACCACTTCTTCTAGAGAAATCAAAACAAGTGACAAAGTGAGTTAATTAATTCAAAACAATAACAAAAAACAAGTGCAGAGAGAATAACCGTTATTATTTCCAATTCACACCTTGCTCTTTTCTCATCCTTTCCATTTTATACACAAAAAAAAAACGGTTCCTATTTGAAATATTCTACTCATATTTCCTCATTCGAAATGTAAACGAACTACCAAGAGAGACAAAAAGAGAAAATCGTGTTTGACAGTTAAAAAAACCACCCACATTCATTTGGTTTGAAAGAGTTGAGCGCATAAGATTGAGAGATTTTGCTTGTGTGCGGGATTTTAATCTGCACAGTCTACGTCATCCGCACTTCTTATTTTAGAATACATTCATTTCAAACAAAAATCAACGTTTGAGTTCATTTTTCTATCAAAAATTTTTAGTGAATTCCCATATGTGCAAATCTGAAATTTGCACATTTCTACTCAAACGATTGTATGGGAAATAAAAATGAGTATATTTATTTGTATGGGGACTTTCGAGTGAAACGGGCAAATAAAAATCTTGCACGTATGGAGGAAGTTCGAATCTTTTTTGTTTGAATTAATTTATTCTTGGCGTTGATTTAGTACTTATTCGAAGGATTTTCTTTTGCAAAATGATAAAATGTTTTAATTTGAATGTTTAGAAATTATTTGATAGTGACATAGTAAAAAAAAAATAATTAAAAAAAAAAAAAGCAGGTTAATATAAAAAGAATGAAAACATATGAATGTAGTTTTCTTGTGAGTTTGCACCCCTGCAGCTCTGCGCCCTGTGCATTTGCACATCTTGCACATATGGTAGGGCCGGCCCTGATTATAGCAAAACCTGTTTATCAAGGATGAAATTCATAAATATATCATGTTTCTTTTATTTGCAATTATATTTTATATTTGGAATATATTTTACAAAAAAAGCCTCGTTTTTCTTACATCTTTACCTATGTACAATGTATGCATAACAATAAACGTGTTACATTATTTGTTTGTCTAAAAAATTAAGTGCTGAATCAATTCATTTGATGTTGGCAGGATACTAGGGCATACAGAGCAGTAATATGTCTGCCTTTTGAAATCCAATCCGGAATGATGAGAGCCTATGTGTTCCCTAAGTACACTTTGATTATAGGCCTTAGGACACACCGAACATGCGTAGGGCTTTTCACCTGTAAAATAAAATAAAATTCTTTAGTAGGTAACGATTTTGCAAAAGGACAAACAAATTAATGTCTAACTAATTTGTTTATGTTAGTGGCAGTTGGAATTTAGTCATTACCTGTGTGAATCAAATTCATCTTCTTTTAGTTGTTGTCTTGTTGATTATTTGGATTAGCCAATACTCCACGATGCCACCGATTTGTGGTTTTATCACAAATTAAAAACATTCGAAGTTTGAATATCAGCTAGGGTCACTTTATGCTGGTCTTTCTTGAATTTAGACTCTATAAGTTGATTTATGAGTTTCTAAAAAGAGAAAAAAAAGTAATTATTATGAATGTTTCTTTGGAACAGAGTTTATATAGATACATATATATCTTTTTTGTTGATGAACCTGATGAATTGGTTGAATAATAAATTAATTATAACAATTTGTAAAAATATTAAAACAAAATACAGAAAATACAATGTATGTACATATGTATGTATTCTTTATTGAGGCTTTTTTTTTTTTTACATAAATATTTGTTACACATGGGATTAAGAATAAATAAGGCCGACTTAGAATTGGTCTGGCCGTCACAGCAATGTTTTTCTTTAATTCTAATTTAACAATAGAAAAAATAATACAAAACTTCTTAAATGTTATTTCAAGTAGACATGTTTGCTCAATTAAAACATGACAGATAATTGATTGACTTAAAACTAGGTAAAAAGGAATGAGATGAAACAAGAGAAAAGGAACTACTGGAAGAGTAGTGCCAAAGAATTTAAGTGAACAGAGATGTAATGCAGTTGAAAATACAAATTGATTATTTGAAATTATGTTTTCACAGTCGAGTTAAATTCTTAAAATGAATATACTTAAATGTACTAAATAAATTATTACATAGGTATTTAAACAGGTAGGTTTTACCGTACTTATTAGTTTAGGATTATTTAAATTGTTTTTAGTTAAGTTTATATTTACATTTGTGTGTTCATAGAGTCTATAAGTCTTATAATGATAATTTTTTTTTTTTTTTTTAATTTTATTTTTAAAAGAAACTTATTAGAGTTATTGTCAATTTCATATTTGATATGTTTAATATTAATTTATTATGAGTATATATATCTATGCAGATTTATTTTTAATATTTATCTACTATACATTTGTACGATTTTATCACATATTGGTGAATTGCAAGATATTGATTTGTCAATCTTTCGTGAGAGATATCTATCCTCTGTGGCTGTGGCTGTTTTTATAAAAGTTTGGCAAAAAGCGGTTGTCTTCCTCTGTTTCGAACAGAGGTACGGACCCTTCACTGAGGGAGCAAATCGGTGACATGTAGTAATGATCAAGTAAAGAGTGGTTAATGTTATCATTATACACTGAGCGAATTATCGCGTTTGTGTGGTATCTTAAATTAGAAAGTCTTATTTTTCCTGTGTTTTAAAGGTATGTCATTATTGGAGTAATTTTAGAAGTATCGTATAAAATTTCGTTTCTAAACCATTTGCCAGAAGATCTTCTAAATTTTCCTGTGCACTTCCTCAGGACAAGTCTTTCGAATTTTTGAATTTCTTCGGCTACGGTTGGGGACATTTGGAACCAAACTGGGAAGGCATACGCTATGATTGGCCGGATAAGTGTTTTATACATTAGTAATTTGGTTTTGGATTCAACTTCAGATGAGTTGAAAAGGATTTTTAATTTGCTTCCCGCAATCTTACATTTTTTAAGAGCGTATCTTGCATGTATGTTCATTTTCCATCTTTCATGTAGAATAACACCTAAATATTTTAATTCTTTTTTCAAAGGAACATTGTTTCCTTCCAAAGTTAATTTAATACTTTTGCTTTCTCTCACAGCAAGATGGTGTCCTTTGTGAGAAGCATTTCTAAAACAAATTACTTCACATTTAGGTATATTTAATTTAATTCCCCATTTTTTATAATATGGAAGTATAACTTCGAGATGTTTTTGTACTCCATGTAGGGCAATATGTGGTCTTTCATCTGAATCGTAAATAAGTGTATCGTCGGCATACAGAATAGAATTGGAGAAATAAAATTGAGTCGGAAAGTCGTGTAAGAAAATATTAAATAACAATGGGCCCAGGATAGATCCTTGAGGAACACCTGAATTTACCGGGACTGGTGAGGAAAGATTGTCGTTTAGATTAATGGTTAAGTAGCGATTTTTAAGGAAACTGGATATCATTTTAATGAAAAAAACTGGGAAATTTAATGATAATAATTTAGATAAAAGACCATCGTGCCAAACAAGATCAAATGCTTTAGTGAGATCTAGGGCACATGCAACTGTGCATGTCTTGTTACGGAGGTTTTTAATGATAGTATCTTGTAAATGCAGAAGCGCGTGTTCAGTTGAATGCTTTCTTTTAAACCCAAATTGGCTTTTTGGTATGCATTCATTTTCTGTAATAAAATCTTCAATTTTTGAATATAAAACTCTTTCTAAAATTTTTCCCACATTTGATAATAACGAAATGGGTCTGAAATTACCTATGTCGTTACAATTTCCTTTTTTCTTAATGGGAATAAGCTTAGCCTCTTTCCACGGAAGAGGAAAGTGTCCATTATTAATACAATTATTTATAATAGGTGTTAAAAATGTTGGAATAGTTTGTGAACACTTCTTTAGTATAAAGTTTGAGATTTTATCAGGTCCAACTGATTTTTTATTATTTAGAGAGAGAGTGATGGACTCAACTAAGCTTACAGAAGCAAATTCCTCACCATGGCATGAAGATGATCTATTATTGGGAGAAAATTCTGTTAGAACCTGGGTTGAGTTCCAAGCCTGAAATGCTCGGATTCGGGTTACAATTTCAAGGTTGAATTCAGGATCATTTTGCGGAACAGTATGGGAATAAAGATCTGTATAGAATTTTTCGAAAGCTGTCAGTTTGTCGCTGGTTGTGTGATGCAAAAGGTTATTATAAAAGATTGGTTCAGAAGATGAATCAATGGCTTTCTTCCGGCCGGTTATTCTGTCAATTTCTTTGAAAACAGCAGATGTAGGTTTCATTTGTTTTAGCCTATTTCTAAATTGGTGATTTAAGTGTAATCTGATTTGATCCTTTATAATTTTACTCAAGCAGGATATCCTTGAAGAAAGTGAAGTATAAGCGGTGTTGATTCTGTTGCCATCTCTGTGGTATATTCTTTTTAACTGACATTTCCAGGTTTTTCTTTGTTTAAGAAGGTTTAAAATATTGTCACTAAGGTTTTTGTAAGTACTTTTAAAATAAACTTTTTGCGAATGTATATCCATGCAGTCTTGTATTTGATTTGAAAAAAGTTCAATAAGGTTGTCTATTTCGGTGTTTAAGAGGTTTCTGTCTATTGGAATATTCAGGTTGTTTAGTTTTCCCGAGAGGTCATTGTTAAATACTTGCCAGTTAGTATTTTTAAATGAAATTTTTGAAGGAGGATCTGCGAAAATTGGATTAAGATTAAAAGTGTCAAGAGCGAGAAATACTGAAAAATGATCGGAAAAAGGGTAAGTAGTCACGCAACTATAATTTCTTTCTGTAAACTGTGGAGCGATAAGGTTGGCTGAGACTATGTAAAAATCGATTATGGATGATGAGCTTGGTCTAGTGGGGGTTCTAGGTGAAATAATTTCTATGTTAAGAAGTGAGGCATTTTGGAACCAAGAAAATAAATGTGTTCCATTGAGGTTTGTCATGGAGTCACCCCAGAAAGAATGTCTGGAATTAAAATCACCACCGATTATGAAAGAATCGAAAGAAGAGAGTAGTTGGCATAAGTCACTTAGAGCATCGACTAGACTGGCTCCAATATTACCAGGAATGTAAATGGAAACTAAAGCAATTGATTTGTTAGGACCAGAAGGTTGAGCTACAGAAAAGGCAACTATGGTTGTAGATATAAAATTGTTAGAAAATTGAATAGATTTCGATATAATCGTGTTCTTGATCAAGACTCCAGTACCCCTAATCGAGTCATTTCTCAAGAACGTGTAGCCGTCGAAAGTTCTTCTATGGCTTATTTTTAAAAGTGTTTCCTGAACAAAAACTGCTGTTGGCGAGAAGTCCCGCAACAACAGGCTTAGTTCAGAACTTTTGTCGTGAGAAATTAGTGAATTTATGTTAACGGAAAGAAGTTTTAAAATCATATTGCGATTGAGGAAACGAATTCCAGATAAGCTACTGTCTTATCGGAATCATCTAACTTTATATAATTCGGCCAAAATTCTCGGACTCGAATGATTAAAATATTTATTGGTACTCCAAAGAGCCTGATTGATTCCTTTAAGAAATCTCCAAAATCAGAAGTTGAAGGAGCTTCCTTACCTTTATTATATGAATTTATTGTTGTAGTAACGTTACTGCCTTGTTTTAATATGTTTGCGTAGGAATGACTGGACAGTGCATTATGGACAGTCTTGGGAATTTGAAGTTCTAATCTGTTTGGAATTTCTACAGGATAGCGTCTCTTTTTGGTTAAATATTCGATCCGTTTAGGACATTCGCTGAAATTAGCTGGATGGCCTGCCTCACCACAGTTGATGCATTCCACTTTTGATTTGTCTACACTTTCTATAATAGAGCACTTACCAAGTTCATGGGAGTTTTTGCATTTTACACATCTAGGAGGGAATGCACAGTATGAGCTAACGTGGCCAAATCTCTGGCACTTGAAGCATTGGATAATAGAGTTTCTCTTAACCGTATCCCATCGGATCTTGTGTCGCAGAATATTTTTGACATTTTTTAATTTGTTCAGGCTTTCTCTGTCATCGACAGTACAAATATAAATTCCTAGATCTAGTCCGTTGTCTCTAGACCATTTCGTAGTAAAAGTCTTTACTTGCACCCTCAGTGAAGGGTCCGCACCTATTATGTCCTCCTCAATATCTTGAAGAGCAAAGCCATCTGAAAGACCCTTAAGTAATATAGAAAATTTCTTAAGTTGTTTTGGAACGAAGGAAAAAGCATTAGTCTTGGATTCATTAAAAGATTTCATGAGTGAAGAGTGCAAATCAATATCTTTTACATAAATTTTCATTCTACCTAGCCCTCGGTTTTCAAATTTAACATTATTTAAATCACCCTTGTAATTTTTTTTTTAAAATTCTAAAATATTCTTAGAGCTAATACCTTTGGCGAAAATAGGTGGGCACCAATCTTCAATTCGTCGGACTGACTTAGGATTCTCTTGATGTTGCTTTTCCTGGTGGACATCTGTACGGTTTAGGTCTGGGTTGAACTCAGAACTGAGTGTGTAGTATGGGTTGTTGGCCAACTTGTTAGGCGCCATCTTTTTAGAAGTATTTGGAACTAAATTAGCGGCGCTACGTTTTCTGCCGATCACTTGATTAAATGTATTTGAGTCGTTAATTAAAATACGCTGCAAATCTTTTTCTGCTTTCTGATTGAAAACTGTAAGATCATTATTTTCCCAAATTGACAAGGGCAATTTATTATTATTGGAACGCACGTTACTCGGTAACGACCCTGGTGGGTTAGCAAGTTCACAATTTTTTGTGTTTGGTATCACTGAAGTTTTTTGAATTTGAACGTTTTCTTGTTCTTCGATTTCGTCTTCGCACATATTTTCGTCGTACTCATACATACAAGAATTTTCATCCATATCTGACGCCGCCAAACTGGCGTCCTCGAAGTTCTGAGAAATTCTGTCTTTCTCTTCTTTTGATAGAATTTTTGAGGGAAGCACAAAAGGTTTATTAGTTTTAATTTTTATATTGGGATCAGGGGGGGGACGCCCCACCTTAGAGTTAGAACTCATTTTAAAGTCACTCAGGGAGATTTTAATGTTTTAATGGCTTTTATTTCTAGATTGATTTTTTTTTTTTTTTTTTTTTTTCGTTTTTTTTTCACAAGGCACAAGTCAGAACACAACCGTTCGCAACGAGTATCCGCTTTCAACCCACAGAAAATACAAACCTCAGCAAGTCTGTCATTTTTGACAAATAACAAAAAGTCCATTAGTTGTTTTTGTAGTCCAATCTGATATTTAGTTTTTTTTTCACAACTCACATGTATACACCGATAGGAGAATTAAGAGAGTTTTCTCTTATTCTCCTCAAATAAAATTTGCGGGTTTAAGAAGCAAGAGGGGTACCAGTCGGTTCTCTAGGTAAGTAATTTCTCTATGTCGGTGTGTACATGTAAGTTGTGAAAAAAAAAATAAATGTCAGATTGGACTACAAAAACAACTAATGGACTTTTTGTTATTTGTCAAAAATGACAGATTTACTGACTTATAAGAACAGTTGTTAGACCAGTTCGTTTAATTTCCGGTGGGGGAGTATCATCACAGATTTGATGCAGAACCAAGGGATTTAAATTAACATCCTCCTGCGAAGATGTATCATACAGCACACAACCTGTATATTAATCATACTACCCTCTGCTTTGCCGGCTAAGTAGCCGTCTACTCTTGATCGGTGTGAGGGAACACAGGCAAATGACGACGACTGTCTTGTATTTTTATTTCATCAGTGGCCAAACTGGCACAAGAGAATTTAGCCAAATTTTCATTTGGATACGTAGAGTAAACACTTTCATTGAATAGTACATGACACTGCAACAACTTGGAGAACTTCGATTTGAAGAAAGTGTATTCAGGTTGTGCACACCGCCTTACAACACAATATTGTGAAAATGATGTTACAGGATCAAGTTTCGGATTGAATTGGACCACTTTTGGTGGAATTATTTGCTAAGAAAGAGAAATATGTATGTGATTTAAAACATTATCAAATGTGAGAATATGAAAATAATCAAACTTACTTGGGTCTCTTGGGTTGTATTCTTTATCACATTTGATTTTCGGTCGCCAAATGGACTCGGTACCTCCGAACCAGCAGCCGATAAAGCTGGCGAGGAATCTGGTGTATTTCCTGCAGGAACGCTCGGCCCTATCGTAACAATATGCTGTTGCTGCTGCTTGTTTTGGTAATTGGAGACAGATGTTTGCTTTTGTTGCTGTTGTTGTTGATTTTTGATATCTTTTTTGTTGATGAACCTGATGAATTGGTTGAATAATAAATTAATTATAACAATTTGTAAAAATATTAAAACAAAATACAGAAAATACAAACCTCAGCAAGTCTGTCATTTTTGACAAATAACAAAAAGTCCATTAGTTGTTTTTGTAGTCCAATCTGACATTTAGTTTTTTTTTCACAACTCACATGTATACACCGATAGGAGAATTAAGAGAGTTTTCTCTTATTCTCCTCAAATAAAATTTGCGGGTTTAAGAAGCAAGAGGGGTACCAGTCGGTTCTCTAGGTAAGTAATTTCTCTATGTCGGTGTGTACATGTTAGTTGTGAAAAAAAAAATAAATGTCAGATTGGACTACAAAAACAACTAATGGACTTTTTGTTATTTGTCAAAAATGACAGACTTACTGAGGTTTGTATTTTGTGTATTTTGCTTTAATATTTTTGCAAATTGTTATTCTTATTATTATTCAACCAATTCAGCAGGTTCATCAACAAAAAAGATATCAAAATCAACAACAACAGCAACAAAAGCAAACATTAGTTTCCAATTACCAAAACAAGCAGCAGCAACAGCATGTTGTTACGCTATGGCCGAGCGTTCCTTCAGGAAATACACCAGATTCCTCGCCAGCTTTATCGCCTGCTGGTTCGGAGGTAGTGAGTCCATTTAGCGATCGAAAATCAAAAAGAATGCAACCCAAGAGACCCAAGTAAGTTTGATTATTTTCATATTCCCGCATTTGAAATTGTTTTATATCACATATTTCTCTTTCTTAGCAAATAATTCCACCAAAAGTTTTCCAATTCAATCCGAAACTTGATCCTGTAACATAATTTTCACAATATTGTGTTGTAAGGCGGTGTGCACAACCTGAATACACTTTCTTCAAATCGAAGTTCTCCAAGTTGTTGCAGTGTCATGTACTATTTAATGAAAGTATTTACTCTACGTATCCAAATGAAAATTTGGCTAAATTCTCTTGTGCCAGTTTGGCCACTGATGAAATAAAAATACAAGACAGTCGTCGTCATTTGGCTGCGTGCCCACTGCCCTTACACCGATCAAGAGTTGACGGCTACTTAGCCGGTAAAGCAGAGGGTAGTATGATTAATATACAGGTTGTGCTGTATGATACATCTTCGCAAGAGGATGTTAATTTAAATCCCTTGGTTCTGCATCAAATCTGTGAACGAACTGGTCTAACAACTGTTCTTATAACCCACATTACAGACAATGGAGATGTTTTCTTGCAGGTCAAGAAATCTGAGTTGCAATATGTTTAGGTTTGTATCTATATAAACTTCCGATTACTTCTTTTTCTCTATTTAGAAACTCATAAATCACCTTATAGAGTCTATATTCAAGAAAGACTAGCATAAAGTGACCCTAGCTGATATTCAAACCTCGACTATGTTTTTAATTTGTGATAAAACCACAAATCGATGGCATCTTGGAGTATTGGCTAATCCAAATAATCAACAACTGGAAGAAGATGAATTTGATATTTTCTACATTGATTATGGCATAACAAAGAAAACACATATTTCGTATATGTTCCAGTTGGAATCGCTGAGCACTGCACTAAGTAAATTTCCTCGACAGGGAATTAAAGCAAGACTTGATAATATTCCCCCGACAAGCTCGGCTATTATTGCGAGGATGCGCGGACTTTTACCTGCCGATTCGAGAGCGTTGGTAGGTTTAATGTCGAGGTAATTTAAGATTATATTAAAACAGTCGCGTTTATCATTTAGGTCAAAATTGGTACACCTACTTCGACACTGTTGATTATTGTCTACAAACGTTTTGAAGGCAGTGAAGCTCTATGCAATGTCAACGAAGTAGTTAGAATTGAACAGGAATTAGAGAGTTAATTTGTATTTAAAATAATTGAAATGATTATTTTTTTTAACTAATTGTGTCGTTATTTTCAGTTCATCATCTGAACTTTTAGATAATACTTTGTATATGAAAACTATAGTACTCCCATGGCGAGTTTTTTTTAGGGTTGCCCGGATCCTGGTGGTGGCGCTGCAAAATGTGAGGTGTAAAATTGGATTTTGGGAGTCTTGAAGGGTCGGAAATTGGTGGTAGGGGCAAGAGGAGACTATTTATTTGGATTATTGCATCCAAAAATATCAATAAATATCATTTAAAACCTCTATAAGCTCTCCGCAAAAAAAAAAGAGTAAGGGTTGCCGGCATACATTAGATGTCGCCCCATTCGACTTCCACCATGAGAGTACTATAGTTTTCATATACAAAGGATAATAGTCTCACAATATATGTAAATGATGGATAGAGTAGCAGCGGGGGTGGCAGCAGTCAACAGTCGCCTGGAATAACTTCACGGAATAATTCATCGGCAGGTTTGCAACAAACTTTTCGAAATCGCACAACTAAAACGAATTCTGTGCCAAATTCACCACAAAAAAGTGATTACATGCTTAAATTGAAGAGTTACGAAGATGTGCCAAATGTGGGAGAATTCTTTGATGTGCGTGTAACAATGTCGGCGAATCCACTTAATTTTGTGGTATGCGTTTATTTATAAGTAATAAAGGTGCTCGCTCCTTCTTGCAAATTATTTGCATTGGTACCTATTTAAAAGAAGTTATCGTAGACACAAACGCATACACCATGTTGAACGTTGTGTCATGTCGTCTTTGATGCATAATAAATCGCATTTCCCTTAACGAATCTTTTACTAATAATAGTAAACTATACAATTATAATCTAAATCTATATAAAAACATATTCGTATTACAGGTATGTATACTCGTATAACGTACATATATACAAAATTATTAATTTATTTCAATTATAAGTAATTTATTGCATTATATAAATAAATTTAAAAAATATGTATTAAATCGTTTTGTTACGTATTTAAAAAAAAAAAAACAAAATTACGATTTTGAATTGACTTAGAATATCTAATTATGGAATAATGATCTGTTTCATTTGTATTCAAAAAGAAAACATTTTTTCTTTCATCAACTGTTTTTATTTTAATAAATCAGATAAAAATTACATTCCGCTGAAAATAACAAACACACAATCCAGTTATTTTTTTGCTGCTTATGAAGATAATATTGACGGCTATGGTATCAATTGAATAAAACTGTATTAGGATCTTCATTATCCATTTGCTTTTACATGCCGAAGGACATCTTTTTTGGTGATCAAACCAAGTAAACGACTAAAGAAAAAGAAGATACATGAAGTGAATTACTTTTTGGTATGTATGTATTCATTTGTTATTCTCACCAGCTGCAGCATCTTTACATAATTTCAATCAATTGTCTTGTCGTCAAGAAGATTGAATTCTTTCGCAAAAAAATTAACGGTGATTGACCAGGCACAAGTTCCATCACAATCAATTTTGGTTTTTCATGGTTCATGGAATTCAAATTTGTATACCCATGTTCATGAAAAAAATCACCATTAAAAGACACATAGAGGAACCTGTATGCGTAGTTTTAGGGTGCTTTTCCAAATTAAAACTTTTTATGAAAAGATTTAAATGCTACTTGTAACAGCATCAAGTGCTGATTTCGAAAAGGTATCATTCATCTCTGTACGACTTACCATTGGCCAGATACACTGCAAAACGTTTTCCAACTTTTTCACTTTTTGCCATTATGAAGAAAAATGAAAAACTTTTTGCACTGTATCTGACGAACTGAAAGTCTTACAGAGAAGGTTGATGCAGTGTATCTGGTCAACTGTTAATCGTAGAGAGATGAATGATATCTTTTTGGAATCAGCACATAATGCTGTTACAAGAAGCATTTAAGTCTCTTACTCAAAAGTTTTAATGTGGAAAAGCACCCTTAAACCATATCCCACACATTTTACATTATAGATAAAAAATAAAATATAAAAATTTCTCAGTCTTTAAACAAAAAAATTCAACAAAAATTCATTTAAATTAGTTTTATTTCTCGTCGTTTTAACTAAAAAAAATATACCTATTCAACTTACAAAAAATTTTTTTTTTAAATGTGCTTGGCTGGAATCGCAAAATAACAGCACAAAACATCTAAAAAAAACACGATCGATCAACCTGTTGTCTTGGGGCTTTGACCATCGTTACCATCTACTGTTGATATTGTCGTGCTTGACCTGGTCGTCTAGGCGTAGCCAAATATTCAAGTATACTCTGTAAATGTTGTGATAACATTTTACTTAAATCACTTCGCATCAGATCGGTCCAGAAGAAATCATAATAGAGGGCAGTATTCTATTCGTTTCTTTGTATCCAATGTTAAAAGCTTTTCTATCCAATCGCATCCATGTGAATCCGTTACATATGGACGCATTTACATTTCGATCGCCCAACAAGATTTCTTGGGGACGATACCAAAGGGTGAACACTCGGTTTGTGTTCGTTCTTTGGAATGCTAAATCCACGCGCCAGAACAAAATCGGCGAGTTCTTTGTTATAAGAACATTTGCAGCTTCCATATCGCGATATAGATAATATCTGAAATTATTGAAAAAAATTTTATTATTTAATTCACAAGCTCATTGTCAGAACCTACCTTGTTACTGTGAATGTAATACAATCCATTCAGAAGCTATTGCATGACTTTCTTGGTCTCTCACAGACTCAATTATACATTAATGTTGGAAAGAAGTCCAGCCAATGTGGAACTATATTGGTTATATATGTAGTTCCGCTTTTGTTATGCAGATTTCTATAAGATTGACGACATTCTCGTGATGCAGTAATGGAAAACTAGAAAACACATATAATATTAATAGGAACACCATCATCAGTTATTTCTACATATACTTACACCCTCTTTTTCATTGTCCATTAGGACTTTCTTCATGGCCAAAAATTATTTGTTGCTCTTCTTTTCCCGAGATATAAGCACTTCACTAGGAATATAAGTTAAAATAAATTTTTATTCTGATTTTAGTTGTAGAATATTGAAGCACTTACCCAAATGTTCCTTGGCCAATTCTGGCAATCTTTTCGTATTTCCCAGATTCACCGCAATCTTCTATGTAATTTTCTTTTTCGGCCAGAGTTAGTTTTGATGATTGTAGATGATCTTCTCGGCCACATGAAGACATTTTTTATGGAATGTTTTCTTTTTCACTTTATTATAATCAATATAATTTTTTTTATTTAAAAACAAATTATTCGCTTTATAATTTATAAAAACTGAAAACTTGAATTGATTGTAAACTGATGTACGCAATAATTCAGAATAATAATAATTGTCAAATTTTTTTTTACTTTTTTGATCGGTCACCAAAACGTTAAAACTGGGTTAAAACTTAAAAGAAATTCGGCGCGTATTGTTGCGAGGCAAGAGGAATCATAGGAAGGTAGGTAGTAGTATGGTAGGAAAAATTAGGAAAGGATAGGAAATTGGAAAAGGAAGAGATCAGAAAAGGGATATGAATGGTAGGTTCTGGGGGACGCGGCCTGCTTGCGATGCTCAGCTCAGCTCGCCGGAATGGGGGGGATCTTGCCCCCGAAAACCTAACCTCACCTGCAACTAAAAACACAAATCAGGCCTGGTACAATCTAACAAGGATAAAGACATCGGACAGACGATATCACCACTTCAAGGCACTGCTGGTGTCAACGCAGTGTTGCCAAACCCACCCCACCTTGGGAATCCTTTGGCTATGTTTGGATTCCCCCAATAACGTCGATGCCAGCTTCCGGTCATACCATCTTCACTGTAGTATCTTTGCTCCTATCCACACCCCTGAAAATTAAGACTTAGCACCACATGATTTCTCTTAAGAAATCAAGAAAAGACATGAATTCATCCAAAAGAGACGTTAGGTGAAGTTTTATTGCACTTTAAACTGAAGTTAAACATTGGATTAATAGAATTATTTTGAATTTAAAATATACTAATCAAAAGGTATTATTTTTAGAAATTTAAACTAATTTTTGAAAACTTTACTTTTGTTTTGCTTTACAGCTAGAACAATATAAAGGAACATAAAAAAATATTGAAGCAAAAACAACGTGAGATTGAATGGCTTCTCGAAAGGACTATCATAAAAACTCTGAAAAAGTAGTCTTTCCTTAAACGCAGGACTACCTCGACAATAAAACTGTTCCCTACCTTCTTAGAGCTCTATGGAGGAGGTTTATAACGCGAAAAGAACAAATCACCAAAAAGAAAAGAGTAATCCTAATGATAGACCCTGAAAAACTATCACCTTCACTTACAAAAGGGAATTTAATAAAACTAAAATCAAAATTTGAGAAAAAATAAATATAATAAATATAAGAAAAATAAATTATATATTAAGAAAAATATCATAAATAATATGAAAAAAATGAAATAATAAAGCAAAAAGAAAATATGTTTAATAAAATCTTCACGTCTCGAAATTTAACAAAAATGTACTTTAATCCGGAACAAAACAGCAACCAGGAACAAAAATAGAACGAATAATTTTGGACGAAGAAGTCCTTTAAATGATTTAAATTATATTTGTTTTATAATTCTTCTTTACGACGGTATTTACGTAAATTGTAAGTTGGAAAATTTACTTTTCAATTTTTAAAAATTTTAGAATAAAAATTGTCGAAAATATCCTATGCTTTACACTGGCTTGCATAAAACTTAAATTTTTTGTGTGTTTCTTTTAATTTCTTAAAGGTTCACCTGATTCCCTTGAGGAGAGGGCGTTTTGGAGATGGAATTACCAATCCAATTCCGCTTTTACCAGGATTCCGAGTGCAGCTGAACTTCTCTGAGATACCAAAGAATGTCGTTCGGTATAAGAGCTTTTCGTGGATCGCAAGGACTGCTACGCCAACGGCACATGAAGTATCCTCGTGGGGGATAAAACACATCAACCAAAAATTACACAAAATACGGGAAAACACCAATAACGGCTTCATAAACGTTGCTGCTATATGACTGCCCATAAGTTTTGTTAGCTAGATTCATCCAGAGTTATAGCACCAGTTATATATATGTATAGCCGAAATATATATAAAAATAAATTGGTGTGGCGGTCCAGCGCTCCACTGGCCAGCTGGAACCGCCAGAAAATTGAAATGTGGAGATGGAGAATAGCCTGTATAAATTCCTAAGTTAGCACTTATTTCTTCAATAAAAATTTCGTTTTCTAAGAAACTCACCTCACACTAGTTTTAATTATTAATCAAAAATTAATTTTCTAACGTTTCCTCGGGTGATTAAATTTTACAAAATTGCACGTTTCTAATTTCTAAAAAATTTAAAAAAAGGACTATAATTTTATTTTTAATTTTCGCAAAAATTCACTTTAAAAATTATTTATTTAACACAGCACTTTTATTCTTACTTTTTTTTTTTTTTGATAATTCAAAGAAAATTAATAATTTTTCATCAAAATTAGGAAGTGCAAGCCGAGCTCAAATAATACGTTCACTCGAATTCACCCTTGGATAGTTTCATTCCATATGACGTTTGACTTTGACGTTTGACTTTATCTCAACCAAATTTGGTAGTTGAACATGCCACTTTTTTTCCTATGTATTTTCCCCTCTCACACTGTTAAGGTCATACGGTGAAATATACCCGCTAGTTTTTAATTCTAGTTTTAACATTTTTTTCTAGAGATGTCAGTGTGGTGGTGGATCTCAATTCGCCTAATGAATTGATATTTCGGAACAAATATCCCCTCTGCCATTTTTCTAAGCTTATTTTAGAGTTCCGATATCCTTGGACAGATGGCGTTACGAATAATTGTAATCCCCCGTTCACACACGTATTGTGGTGAATAGTTTAGTCGCACCCAGAGTGCTTTTCAATGAATTACTCCAGGTTTATTTTCACTGAAAAAGATCTACGTCGAGCAACCCTAACTCACCCGAAACATAACCAGTTCACCATAACAAAACTCACCTCACCCCAAAACATAGGTGAAAATAAAAATATATAAAATTAATACTTTGGGAAAAACAATACCCTTGACACGAACATTTTCTATATTAAATTATTTTACGATTGTCACATTACAACACTCGCAATGACACAAAACCTCTGTTTGCCACATTTTATAGCCTAACGTCAATTTTTATCGAAACTACCTCGAACTGATCGCGAATACCAGAGTGAGACATACTGCGGTGTGGTAAGTTGAAATCACCTAGTCCTAATATATTTTAACCTCAGCCAAAGATTATTCCTTGTCTGACGTCACATTATAATTTTTGGTCTTGAAAATCTACATCATGCGCGCGTTCATGAATTTTCTTAAATGACAGGTGTGTTTCTGCAATGAACGCGACCACTTTCTGTTCTTCATTCATCAACTACCAGCAACACCAGCAGCAGCACGAACAGGGAAAATGGAGATGGTAAGAATTTTAAATTATTATTTGCATTTAGGTCTTTTATTTTTCCTTCTAGGTTTTCATCAATTCTCAATAATCTTTTCCTTTATTTATAGATTCCAAACAAATGCAATACCCCGGCAGGACGGCCACAACAGTATGCACTATCTACATTCAGGACGCGCTTCTACTTTTTAGTTGAATTTACTTTTTTTTTCAGCGAAAACAATTATAAATTTATAGAATTTGAATGCCAAAAGCCACAAAAGGTTATATTTAGACCAATATACATTGAAAGTGAGTCGAAACAGGCATTTTTATACAAAAAACACTATATTTGTTTTCAATTTTTGAATTCAACGGATTTTTTTTTTTTGATAAGTGAACCAACCTTTAAGGGGACTGAGCAATTTGCTCAATTTGATCTTAAGCAACAACTAATACATCCATAGATGCTTCATCCCATAAGAAATGCTTTGGACAACTAACGCATTCATATCTCTATTGCCTTAATCAGCTTGTAGGGTGAAAGAGAACGAATCCCCTGAGTCGGTTCTCTAGGTAAGTCTTTTCTCTATGGGTTAAACCTTGAAGCTGTAAAAAATATACCCCTTATTATAATACTTTTTCGAACATTCATTCACTTTGCTGATAACCAGATAATAATTTTATCTCAGCAGAAACGAACTGTCAAAATTTGTATGGGAAAAATATTCTGCCAAGCAGATAAATTTATCTCACAGATTTGATGTAGAAAGAGAAGAAATAAACCTCATAAAAGAGATATCCATTATAGACGGACGCTGTCTCAAGCCATTTTTAAAAACCAACTAAAAGTATCTTTCCGAACAGTCAAGTGGAAAAGTCAGCCATATTGCAATGAAACGTATTTATCTTTTTTCGTTACTTACATCACATCAGTTTTACTTTCTCTTCAGTCAAAAGAGCAAAAGTTAACGAAACTCAATGACATATTATGGGTCTATCCATAGCATAGAGAAAAGACTTACCTAGAGGTATTGTATATAAATTTGCATAGTACTCTCATGAACACGTTCCACACGTCGGCCACCTAGCGATCACACACCTAACTAATTTTCTGGTTCCTGTTTCTGTGTATATACAAGTGCGCCCTCAAACGACCACACCACACCACACAACACAAAAACCATCTTGATGATAGTACTATATACTGCGTTTTCACCAAGAGCTAAATCGCGATTTTAGTAGATTATCCATAAATCTTGTACAAATCTCGAAGATTTATGTTGCCAACTTAAATGTCACTGTGGGCAGGGTTTAAAAGATGAGGTAATGGGACATGCCTGGACATGCCTAACGAAATAACGCAAGCTTTCGTTAAATAATATTTGAATTAACCACCAAAAACTCTAATTGAAAAGATGAATACGTCTAGTTTTTGCCAGCCATTTTTTATGCCCATTTTTTGCCAAGAGAATTACTCTAAAATTTATAATAAAAGTTAAGTTAAATCACGTAGGATTGACCAAAAGGTACAATATTAATCATATGTATTTATATAATTTTACCTATGTATGTCTGTAATTAATTTTATATTGAAATCAAAATATAACTTTCAGAAAAATAAATTGAGCTTAAACTAAAACTGCTCTATTCATTTTCAACGAATCCTATCGTCAGCCTGTTGCCAACATATTTTATTTTTCTTTTGAGCAAAAGAAACTTTATTTGCCAACTTAAGTGGGAATGTCATCACCCCGGCGGAGTAAACGCAAGAACAAGGGGAATTTGCCAAAAAAGTTTGAGGATTTCAACTTGGGACAAAGATCAACCATGTCAGCAAATTCAAGTACAGATGAGGATGATCATGATGCCACAATCACCGAAAAGACAGCCAATAATCAGCAGCATGATGAAACAGATGAACAAGAACATCCACCTGTAATTGAAGCTACATCATCAACTAACACAACATCTGCGCAAACAGCTGCAACAAATGCATCAACAACTGGAGCTTCTTTGAGGTCAACAACAGCTGCACATGCGCATCATTCAGGTATGTCCCATTTTTATCCCTCATCAACTTTGCCCTCAAATGTATATACAAATTTAAACACGAATGCCCCTACCATAAATGCACATCCCAGAGCCCCACAACCGAATCAATTACAATATTCTACTGGTATATATGCACAATCGTCTGTGCTTCGCCATCCTACCAGTGCGCATTCGTCTTTATATATACCCCAATGTAGTAGCCAAATGCCAAATAACTCCGCTTCACAGATATTTTATCATAACCAAAATAATGTGCCTTCAACATACATTCCTTCTGTTTTGAACCCCCCGTCATCGTTCGTACCATCATCGCTCATACCGTCATCGTTAGTACCGTCAACGTACTTACCTGCTTCGCATGTTCATCCACCCTGTGCGAATCTGCCGTCGAGTCATAACCAGCTGCTACGTCAATACCATCAATTACTTACATGCCATCAACACAGCCACCCTGTGCTTATTTGCCGTCTTCACATGCGCAGCCGTCCTGTACTTATTTGTCGTCTTCTCATGTACACCCGCCCTGCGCGCACTTGCCCTTTGGTGTTGAACATTCAACTGGTCATATACTGCCAACATACTTACACTCGTCTTCAATTCCACAGCCACCTTATATGAACTTACCGTCGTCTTCTACAAATACACTGCCGCCTTATATGTCTTTGCATTCTGGTGTCAACCAGTTATCTGCATCCATGTCGTCATACTTACCGTCGTCGTCTTCGAATCCAAAGCCACCTTCTGCTTGCTCTTTAACCTCGAACCCCTTAAATTCTAATTTGCAATCTACAAATGGAATTTCGCCCCCCTATTCCCAAATGAATGTCCAGCCAGGACTTCAGCCGTCTATGGGATACATACAGGGTCATGACAGTCGCCGTAGATTACATGGTTTGCCAAAGTTTGATGGCAAGCCAGAAGATTGGCCTAAATTCATCACTTCATATAATGAGTCGAACGCTGCATATGGCTACTCAAACATAGAAAATGCACTAAGACTGGATAAATCCATTCAAGGCAATGCAAGAATAGTAGCCGGTGCTCTTCTAATTCATCCAAATAATATACCCCACGCAATAGCCCAATTGGAATTCACTTTTGGTCGTCCCGACATTTTGATTAATTCACAACTAGAACAGGCTCAACAAATTCCTTCGATTCCAGAAGGACGTCTGGACCAGCTTATGACGTTCGCTACAAGCGTCCAGAATTTAGCCATCTTCTTAGAAACTGCTAATGGTCAGCAACATTTATACAATCCGACATTTACTACGTTTACAAGCAGAATTGAGAGCTCGAGTTGGATTAAGGTCGAATTTTCGACCCAGGTTTTTCGTCATTTGAGTTGAGCACTCCAATTAGAGTTTAGTTGAAAATATGTTGAGATGACAGCTGCTGGTGTCTCACTCACACAAACCTCAGATATTTTGCCAATGCCATACCAACTCCTCAACTCAAGTTTTTCAGCACAAATTACGACTCGACTCCGCTCCTGAAGCGGAGTCGAGTCGGTTGAAGCTCGTTTCAACTCAACACAGGTATACAAAGGGGCGAAGCGAGCTTGAAGCTCGCTTCAATACCTCTTGTAAACATGGTAATTGTTATGTGAACTGACACGAAAACTTCCGGAGTCAAAGCAAATGGAGTGGGCAAAATATGCCATCACTCTGAAGATGATTCCATCTATAAAAGATTTCTCTAACTGGATGAACGATATGGCTAGACTTGTGAGCTTCATAGTTGGAACAGTCCGAGCAAAGCCCTTCAATGCTCCGCCAAAAAACAAGAGTTTCAAGAACACTATTCTCCATGCCACTACTCCGGAATCGAAGGAAAACAAAAGGCCAGCCGTCGAGAGCTGTACAATATGCCGAGGAAATCACCACCTACCAGAATGCAAGAGGTTTTTGCACATGGACGTCCAGAAGAGGTGGTCTTTTGTGAAAGAAAAAAGACTGCTTTTCTTGTTTGGGAAAAGGACACGGTTTGTTTTCATGCCGAAGGAAGAAGTCCTGTGGTAGTGGTATGGATAAGTGCGCAAAATATCATCATCCAACGTTAC
Source organism: Syrphus vitripennis (assembly GCA_958431115.1). NCBI lineage: Eukaryota > Metazoa > Arthropoda > Insecta > Diptera > Syrphidae > Syrphus > Syrphus vitripennis. The sequence continues at coordinate 5,459,791 of OY288111.1, read as the reverse complement.
ACAGCAAGATTAATGAAGAGACGAATGAAAATGTCGCGACCGCCGAGGCGAAAAGAAATAAAAGTGGAGAAACGTCAAATGAAAATATAACAATAGTAAAAAATCGAAATGCCAGCATTGCCAACAGGCCAAAAAATGTTTTATTCAAAGTTATACCAGTTGTGTTATACCGATCTGAAAAAAATGGATCCGGTAAAAGTGGAATTGCTACTTATGCGATGTTAGACGAAGGATCGTCGATTACTTTGATGGATGAGAGTTTAGCAAAACAATTAAAAACACAAAGTGGTTATGAGTCATTAACGCTTCAATGGTTTGGAAGCAAAACAAGGCTCTACTTTACTTTACGGCACCCCAAATTTGCACACCAAACTATTTTTATATGATAGATAATCACTTAATATCACTTAATTTCACAATTTTAGGTTGAGGAAATAAGTTTAAACTATTTTAATTAATTATTAAAATTTCTCATTTTCACACAAAAATCATCGATAACAACCACCATTTCCATTTTTTTTTGACATGCTGTGTGCATGTGTCATATTTAATGTTGATAGACTATGGATATTTTAGGGATGTTTTTGTTTTTTTTTCAATGAATTTTCAGATTTCAGATGGGAAATTGTTGTTTACTTTTGGGAAGTTTATTGATCCCGATTCCTCGAGTTTGTTTTTGGTATGAAGGTATGATATTTGTACTTTTTAGCTAGATGTCAAATTTTACTTCGAGGTTGAAAACAACAACAATGCGAGAATGTTGTTGTTGTTTCTCTTAATAATTTGCAAAGATATGGGTAAATAGCCCAATTGTTTATTATATTATAAGAACGGTTAAATTTTAAACGGTTAATAATACGGAATGGAATATTATTAAATACTGCAATGCTTTTAGGACTAGTTAAATAAAATAAATAAAAAATATTATTAAAACTGATGTATTTCTTTAAGTTAAAAACTAAAAAAAAACTATTGACATTGGCGCCTGCCAGGCGACTTTACATACCCTAAGCGGAGCAACGAAGTTGCGTGAGCGGGTGTGTCCCCGAAAAAGGGAGTTAAAATCCTGAGAACCCGCGAAGCGGGCCAGGCAAGGTACTGTTTATTCAAAAAACTGTTGACATTGGCGCCTGCCTGGCGACTTAGCGTACCCTAAGCGGAGCGACGAAGTCGCGTGAGCGGGTGTATCCCCGAAAAAGGGAGTTAAAATCCTGAGAACCCGCGAAGCGGGCCAGGCAAGGTACTGTTTATTCAAAAAACTGTTGACATTGGCGCCTGCCTGGCGACTTAGCGTACCCTGAGCGGAGCGACGAAGTCGCGTGAGCGGGTGTGTCCCCGAAAAAGGGAGTTAAAATCCTGAGAACCCGCGAAGCGGGCCAGGCAAGGTACTGTTTATTCAAAAAACTGTTGACATTGGCGTATTTATTATTACTTTGTATTACTTGTATTTCTAATTAGTTGTCCACAGCTGTATATGTATATAAGTATGTACCTATATATATATATCCATGTATAAATAATATATATATGTACATTTTTTTGACACATTATGTGCAATAATATTGCTCTTACCCAATATAAAATTAAAAAAAAAGACCGATTTTTAAAATTTTCAAACTTTTTTTAAACGTATTTAGGGGGGTTTCCTCACCGTAATATTTTGAAGCTGTCCTATAGAAATGCCCCCCTACCCATTAAAAAAAAAATTTTTCCAAAAGGGGGGGTGCCGTAATATAAAGTCGCCCCCAAAACAACCACAGAGCCATCAATGACAGTCGATCTAATGATAAGTGACAATCGAAATGGTACCAAGTATGAACTAAAAAATGTGAAGACAGTTAAGGACATTGAATTGCCTGTCCAAACCCTTAATTTAGATTATCTTCAGGGTAAGTACCACCACTTAAAACAACTTCCGATACAAGACTATACAAATGTAAAGCCCCAGATTTTGATAGGTGTAGATAACTGCCATTTAGGCATAGCCAAGGCTCTAGTAGAATGCAAGAGTGGTCCTTGTGTAATCAAAACAAAATTGGGTCCATCTGAGACAAATAAGCCAACAGGAGAACATGTAAATATAATTAGTGTTCTGCAAAACGAAGAAATACATAAAATGATTGGAGAATATATTAACGACGATAATTTTGGAACGCGAATTAATGAAAGTGTGGTAACTTCCGTTGATGATCAGCGTGCAAAGCGAATCCTTAATGAGACAACTAATCGAATTGGAAATAAATTTGAAACTGGTTTGTTATGGAAATCCGATGAGGTCAACTTGCCTGACAGCTTCGAAATGGCAAAGAAAAGAGCTATCGCCGTCGAGAATAAGCTTCGGAAGAATCCAGAAAGTGTGGCCGAGTACAACCAAATTATAGAAAGTTTCGTTACAAAAGGATATGCTCGTAAGATGACACCATATGAGGCATGCAATACTACATCCAGAACATGGTACCTTCCACACTTTATGGTTCGCAATCCAAACAAGCCAAATAAATTACGTTGCGTTTTCGATGCTGCAGCCATGGTAAACGGTGTATCACTTAATTCCGTGCTTTTGAAGGGGCCTGATCAATACAAACCAATGCCATATGTACTTTTTAATTTTCGAATGGGAAAGATTGGTGTCTTTGCTGACATTAAAGAAATGTTCTTTCAAGTTAAAGTGAGAAAGGAAGATCAAGATTCTCAAAGATTCTTATGGCGTAACTGTGACTCAGATAAGACTTTTGATGTATACGTTATGGAATCCATGATACAAGGTTCAGCTAGTTCACCGTGCTCAGCACAATATGTAAAAAATAAAAACGCCAATGAATTCATCCATGAAAGTAAGCGGGCAGTGAATGCTATAATTGATCATCATTGGGTGGACGATTATGCCGATAGTTTCCCAGATACTTCAGAAGCCATTTCAATCGCCAGCAGCGTAAGAGATATTCACAGCTATGGTGGTTTCGAACTGCGTAATTTCGTTTCCAATTCTAACGAAGTGATGGCAGCGTTGAAAGGTCTGTTTATCTCACAGAATAATTTAGAAATCAGCATGGACATGGAAGGAGCAACCGAAAAAGTTTTGGGAATGCATTGGGATATTGCCAAAGATGTCTTTACATTCAAGCTAAGATTCCATGGCATTCACAATGATGTTTTCGAAAAATCAATGCATCCAACAAAACGACAACTTCTCAGCATTGTAATGTCCGTTTTTGATCCCTTCGGATTCATAGCAAATTTTTTGATATATGGGAAAATTTTGTTGCAGAAGCTATGGAAATGTGGAGTCGAATGGGATGATAAGATTCCAGATGTTTTGAATAAAGAATGGATCCGATGGAGAGATGAGTTGCCAAACGTCAGCAATTTTAAACTTAATCGATGCTACTCCGAAAGATTATTATCGCCAATCATAAGAAATCTTCAACTTCATGTGTTTGTCGATGCGAGTGAGCAAGCCTTTGCCGCCGTTGCCTATTTAAGAATTCAGAGTGAATATGGAGTGGAAGTTACCTTTGTCGCCGGTAAAACTAAATGTGCCCCACAGAAATATTTGTCAATCCCGAAATTAGAATTACAAGCTGCAATTTTAGGACTTCGTCTCCGAAACACAATCATTGAAAGACACAAGTTGAATTTGACCAGATCCGTTTTCTGGAGTGACTCTAAAACAGTATTGTCCTGGATAGCGTCAGACCATCGAAAATACAAACCATTTGTGGTACACAGGGTTGCCGAGTTGCTTGAATCGTCAAAAATCAATGAATGGCGATGGGTGCCTACAAAATTAAATGCTGCCGATGATGCCACAAGAACTAGAGCACATCCAAAGTTCGAAAATGAAAGTCGCTGGATAATTGGACCAGAGTTCCTAAAGCAAGATGAGACGATGTGGCCTGCTCTAATCGTAAATGAAGCTGAGACACCTGAAGAGCTCCGACCTAGTTACCAATGTCTAGTTATTGATGATACAAAACCATTATACCCATCGCTAATTGACATGAAAAAGTTCTCCGACTATATGAAACTTCAGCGTGTGACTGCTTGGGTACTGAGATTCATCAACAACATAAAAAAAAACTCTAAAGGTAAAGTTATAAAAAGGGGTGAACTTTCCGTAAGGGAGTTAGAACAAGCTGAACTCCTGCTGTGTCGTCAAGCTCAGTCCGAGCTCTTCAACCAAGAAAAAAGTCAATTAAGTCAAGGAAAGCCAATCAACCAAAAAAGTTAAATTTATAGTTTAACGCCGATTCTTGATGAAAATGGATTGTTACGAGTGAATGGCCGTATAAATTATGCTACTACTATTCCACTTCATACCAGAAATCCAATTATTCTGTTGAAGGACCACAAACTTGCTTACCTCATTACTCATCGAATTCACCGTTTAATGATACACCAAAACGATGAAGCTATTATAACCCGTATTCGACAAAAATTTTGGGTGCCAAGTTTAAGGGTACTTTTGAAAAATGTCAAGTCAACATGTAATATTTGCAAACTGATTAAAGCACGACCTCAAGTGCCACAGATGGGTCAGCTGCCGCCAGATCGATTGACACCTTATGTAAGACCATTTACTTACACTGGGCTGGATTACTTTGGACCGATTACCATTACAGTCAACCGCCATCATGAGAAACGTTGGGTAGCATTATTTACTTGTTTGACAACTAGAGCTTTACACCTGGAGTTAGCTAGCGATCTCTCAGCTGATTCATGCATCCTTTGTATTAGAAATTTCTGCAATAGACGAGGCCTGCCGACAAGAATAAGAAGTGATAACGGGACCAATTTTGTCCGAGCAAATAAGGAATTATGCTTCAAAGAAAATGCTTTCGATAATAAAAAAATGACTGCAGCATTAGCAACTAAGGGAATTGAGTGGGTTTTTAACTGCCCTAGCAACCCCAGCGCTGGAGGATGTTGGGAGAGAATGGTGAGAGCAGTTAAACGAGTTTTGAACTTCACACTTAAAGAAACAGCACCAAGGCAAGATACGCTAATAAGCCTCCTAAACGAAGCAGAAAATATTGTTAATAGTCGCCCTTTGACGCATCTTCCTGTTAGCTGTGAAGAAGACGAGCCTTTGACTCCTAATCATTTTTTATTAGGAGGAATGAACTGCACTCAAGTACCAGGTGAATTGGAAGACAGACTATGGTGTTTGAGAAAACAATGGAGGATCGCGCAAGCTTTGAAGAACAAGTTTTGGAAGCGATGGATTGCGGAGTATCTACCTGAGCTGACCAGACGTTCGAAGTGGTACGGGAAGGTTACTCCAGTAAAAAATGGAGACTTGGTATTGGTATGCGATGATGGGCTTCCGAGGGGACAATGGCAGCGAGGACGTGTTGTGGAGACATTCCCAGCACCAGATGGGCAGGTGAGATCAGCATCAGTTAAAATTGCCGGAGGAGGTATTCTGAAAAGGCCTGCATCGAAGTTGGCTATCTTGGACGTAGCTGAAAAGGAAGATAGTGAATCGCCAGGGATGATTCACGGGGCCCGGGATGTTGCCAACTTAAATGTCACTGTGGGCAGGGTTTAAAAGATGAGGTAATGGGACATGCCTGGACATGCCTAACGAAATAACGCAAGCTTTCGTTAAATAATATTTGAATTAACCACCAAAAACTCTAATTGAAAAGATGAATACGTCTAGTTTTTTGCCAGCCATTTTTTATGCCCATTTTTTGCCAAGAGAATTACTCTAAAATTTATAATAAAAGTTAAGTTAAATCACGTAGGATTGACCAAAAGGTACAATATTAATCATATGTATTTATATAATTTTACCTATGTCTGTATTTAATTTTATATTGAAATCAAAATATAACTTTCAGAAAAATAAATTGAGCTTAAACTAAAACTGCTCTATTCATTTTCAACGAATCCTATCGTCAGCCTGTTGCCAACAATTTACCATATTAATAAATCTTGAGATTTCAAGGAGATTTCAAATAAATCTTGTATAAATCTTCATGGACAAATAGTTTCGAAAACCGAACATCCCTAAATTCATATTCTCTTTGTGTTGTGGAACGTATTCCACAATTTTGTTTTGTTTTGACACAGATGGAACCCTCTATCTCACTCACTTCATAAGAAATAAGAGAACGCCATTTGAATTTTCAAGGAAGCTGTCAAATCTAATCTTATTTAAATCTTTTTAATGTGGTGGAAACACTTCAGAAGATTTACTAATCCTCAACGAGATTAACCTCTGGTGAAAACGTAGTATAAATCGCGATTTAAGTAGATTATCCATAAATCTTGTACAAATCTCGAAGATTTATACTACGTTTTCACCAAGAGCTAAATCGCGATTTAAGTAGATTATCCATAAATCTTGTACAAATCTCGAAGATTTACCATATTAATAAATCTTGAGATTTCAAGGAGATTTCAAATAAATCTTGTATAAATCTTCATGGACAAATTGTTTCGTAAACCGAACAGCCCTAAATTCATATTCTCTTTGTGTTGTGGAACGTATTCCACAATTTTTTTTTTCTCTGTTTGACACAGATGGAACCCTCGTTCTCACTCACTTCATAACAAATAAGAGAACGCGATTTGAATTTTCAAGGAAGCTGTCAAATTTAATCTTATTTAAATCTTTTTAATGTGGTGGGAACACTTCAGAAGATTTACTAATCCTCAACGAGATTAACCTTTGGTGAAAACGTAGTATTACCATATTAATAAATCTTGAGATTTCAAATAAATCTTGTATATATCTTCATGGACAAATAGTTTCGATAACCGAACATGCCCATTGTATATTAAAACTTATAGTACTATCATCCCGATGGTTTTTGTGTTGTGGGGTGTGGTCGTCTGAGGACGCACTTGTATATACACAGAAACAGCAACCAGAAAATTAGTTAGGGGTGTGATCGCTAGGTGGCCGACGTGTGGAACGTGTTCATGAGAGTACTATGCAAATGCATATACAATGAACATGCCTAATTTTATATTCTCTTTGTGTACTGGAACGTATTCCACAATTTTTTTTGCTCTGTTTGACACTGATGGAACCCTCTATCTCACTCACTTTAAAAGAAATAATAGAACGCCATTTGCATTTTCAAGGGAGCTGTCAAATTTAATCTTATTTAAATCTTTTTAATGTGGTGGAAACACTTCAGAAGATTTACTAATCCTCAACGAGATTAACCTTTGGTGAAAACGTAGTATAACGTTTGGTGAAAACGTAGTAATAGGTTCTATATACAATGCCTTAGCACAAATTCACGAACAGCCATATATTCAAAAATGAATAGTACACAAACAGAGCTAGTTAGTATCTCCTTCAAAATAATTGGCCACGTTCACAAAGTTATCTAAAGCAATCCAGATTGGTTTTGGATTGGATTGAGAAAAAACAGCTGATTATAAAACATCTGTTCTCAAAATAAAAATCTCAACCGATCTAAAAAAATTCTCGTATATTCAGCTATCTGAAGAGAAATGTCAAAAACAGCTGACTTGAATTCAAATCAAACAGCTAAATTAACCTATCCGGTTTTTGTCGTTCACAAACATATACGGATACTCGAGTATCCTTTGTATATATAAACTATAGTACTATCATGGTGGAAGTCGAATGGGGCGACATCTAATTTACCTATGCAACCCTTACTCTTTTTTTTTTGCGGAGAGCTTATGGAGGTTTTAAATGATATTTATTGATATTTTTTGGATGCAATAATCCAAAAAATAGTCTACTCTTGCCCCTACCACCAATTTTCGACGCTTAAAGACTCCCCAAATCGAATTTTACACCTCACATTTTGCAGCGCCACCACCAGGACCTCTGCAACCCTAAAAAAAACTCGCCATGATAGTACTATAGTTTTCATATACAAAGGAGTATCTGAGATAGCATATCTCAGCGCAATGTGAACGCGGCCATTGCAAACAAAATTCGAATACAAATGATACTCCTCTAACCTCCACAAAAGATAATCCACACATGAGAGACCAGCACAAAAAAAACTGCACCATCGCATAGCATCGCGAAGCATTCATCCACGGCGGTTAAAAGGAAACCAAAGTTGTTGAAAAACAAAAAAAAACAGTAGAAGAAAGAAATGTTGCAATAAGAATGAACTCTTCGTGTGCTTTTCGACATTTCGTTCGTCCGTTCGTCGTGTCTCCGGCGCTCAAAGACGCTTTTTTTTGTCTTTCGAAAAAAATTAACGTGACTGGTTTTTATAAACTGAAAATATATATTTTAAACAAATAAATAGTTCTTCATCACATAAATAAATGGAATATCGTTAATTAGTGTACCTAACAATTTGCCATTCGAACTTAAATCAAATAAAATCAAGGGTGCTTGTATACAAAGAGAAGAGGAAAAAAGCAGTCGTCTCGTCGTTTTTTTTTTTGGGCAAAAATTCACCCTAAAGCCTAAACAAACGTCGTTTTCGTTTCGTTCGTGCGTCTAGCTATGTTTTTTTTAGACTGTTTGAGTTCCTTTCCAAAAAAATAAAAAGAATGGATGAATGAAGTTTTTTTAAACAAAAATCTAAAAGTTCAAATAAAACAAATAAAAGTTACAATTTTATTCATCAGTGATACCTATTATAAATTCCGATCAATTTTTCGTTTTCCTTCATTTTCATTCGGATTTGATCTTGTATCTTCTTCATCTTCATAACTCTATATCCAATTCGTCCCGTTCTTTATTCAACTTCAACGGTGTTACCTCTGCCGCTTCTGCTGCTTGGGCTCGGGCTGGTTGAGTTACCCGAGTTGTTGGTGGATGATGGTGGTAAACTCTTGTTGATAAAGTAAGAACAAAAAGGAGCAAGAAAAAAAGGTAAGGAAGCGTAAAACACAGGCAAAATAAAAAATGTATGTGAATGTGCAACGGTTTGGCATTCGGTTATATTTTCTTTCAGTTTTTTTTTTATTTTTTTTTCATATGAAGAGGTTTTTTTTTTATTTGCAGCGGCATAAGGATATTATGTAGAAAATAGAAGAAGAAGCTCCAAGTTTTAAATATATACATATATATTTTTGTACGATACCTGTGCTTTTTTACTTTTTAAGGGATCTTGGTGTGACTTGTCTCCTGTTATCCTTTTTGGGAACAAAATATTTGCATCTAGTACTGTTTGTGTAATATTCATTTTTAAATTAGTCGTGTTTGTTCTTTCTCTTTTTTTTTAATTTTATTTTCTAACCTCTGTTCTTCTTATTCTCATTCTGTTCACCTGCATTTCTAGGGTTCCTGAAAATTATGGAAAAAATTATTTAATACCTAAATTTTTTTCGTGTTGTTTCTTGTTTATTATAGGTACATATTGCTTTTTTTGGATAACAAAACAAATCAGTTATCAGGGAACATAGTAGATCAAATTTAGTGCAAACTGCATTTAAAAAAAATTTGTGAACGAAATTAGTGAAGCGTTTTTTTCCTTTATTGAAACAAAGCTAGGAGTAGGTATAAAAGGTACTATAGCTATATTTAAAGTAAAACAGACTTGTTAAGTTTTTTGTCTGATTTTTTTACCGAATGTAAGGAAAAGTACATACAAATTAAATAAACAAAAATCTTTTTTTTTTCATAAACTAGTAAAAAATGTTTGAAATAGTAGGTACCTATTTTTTTATTTTTGCAACCTCGAAAAAAATAATGAGGCTTATGTAGGTAGGTAGGCAATATTATACAAGTAAGTAAGTAAGAAATTAATTTTTATTTTGACATTAATGCGTTACACTGTTTAAAAAAAAGATGAATTTTTAACGCTATGCCTTGGCCGTCAGTTCGAATGGCAATATTTGTAACATTTGTTTATAGGTATAAACGAAAAAAAAAAGAAATAAAAATATTAAATAAATTCTGTTAATAGCGATTTTCTGTATTGAAGAATAGATCTTAGGAAGGGAACTCTTTCTTAAATTTGTTCCATTTAAAATCTGAATCGTTTCCATCATCGTTAAACTCTCTTTCCTCTGATACGCAAACCTCTGATGTTTATAAACTGCACAAATGCTTATGAAGTGGAAATTGTCTTCTTTGGCCTTCATGTTACACAAAGTGCAAAATTGATTGAATTTTGAACTCAAATCTTGATTTAAATATTATTGATATTTCCTTATATCGTTGATGAACTCATCTTGAAAGTAGTTGTTACCCAAGAGGTTATACCTACCTACTCCAACTGGGAGAAAAGGATTCTGCTTTCAGATTGCCGTGCTTCCTCGATTAGTGTTTCGGGTATTATCTTCACTAATTGTGTAAAGTTGATTCTTTAATAAATCAACATTGTTCAAATCCCACTGAAAGTCTTCTCGGTTTATATTATACTATATTAAATTGTTTAGTTAAACCAGAGTTAGTTTGTCCTGCAAATAAAATGATGATGGTTAACTGCACAAGATAAAGAAATAAACAAAATTTGGAAGTTAATCAGGGGTAACTCAACATGAGTACCTATTTCGTGAGTTGACTTGGTGTTAGCTTCAATATCGCACTCTCAAAAACTGAGTCTTAACAGAATAAACGTAAGAAAAACTCTCTTGACTCGCAATGCACTCGCAACCCTTTCAAAGTCTATGGGCAATCCACTGCCTTTTACGTTTTAATATGATAGAGTCAATGGATCCTGAACGTTTACAGCTTGTAACAGCGGATGTGACTTTCCATTAAGAAGCACGAATTGTTTCCTCATATTTTGGACATCTTCCCGAAAGCAGCCTTTGCTTCCCCGATTCGATTGCTTATAACTTATAAGTTATAACTTATAATCAATTCGGTTTTGCCATGAGTAGATTTAATACTTAATATTGAAAATTGTTATTGAATCATGATTTACTCGGACCGACATCTGAATTTTTTTTTAAAGTATTGTGTCAATCGAGTTTTTTTTATATTTATACTTTTTGGAAACATATTGATTAAAATCTATCATTCCGCTGTTGTATAGTATATGTCTTAGGTTTATAGGTATACTCGTATTTGTACGCCAAAGCTAGCAATGTGATAATTTTTTCGAGATTACGATGGAATTCGTTATAGGCCGGCTGCAAGAACATTATCTTTAGTTTCAAATCTCAATTTTGTTCATACAAAAATGAGCCTGAACTTCGTCTTTATCCTTCAAAATCAGCGAAAACTTAATTTGAATTTGTTATCTTCATCACTAGAAGTTAAAAAAAATTTCTCAGTTTGACAGATCAACACTTTCAGCTCGTATCGTAGAGAACTGGTCAATTCAATTCAATTATGTATAGACTTTATACAATTATTTAAAAAAAAAATGAAACACATTAATGTTACATATTGTGTACACCGATTATTTAGTAATTCGCTCCTATATATCAATTCAATTGATATTAAGGCCCCTATTATGACTCGCGAGTCGCGCGAAAAATGTGTCGAATGTGACTTTTTGGCATTACCGTTTGTGACTCGCCTAATAACATTCGCCTCAAATGTCCAAAAAATTGGCGAATTGAAAAGTCATTCTAATATCTGTAGCGAATGTTCGCCTTTATCTGTCAAAATCAGTCGAACTGCAATTCTATGTGACTTTGAAAGGCGAATGTTGAAGCTCGCTTTTAGCAATACCTCGACCAGAGTAATTCGCTAAATCTTTGGACTTAAGACGAACGTTCGACTCGCGAGTCATAATAGGGGCCTAACTCTTTTCTCTTGCTATTTCCATTTAATAGGAGCTTACAATTTATATTTACCTTATTGGTATTAGGGTACATGCTCGCTCGAAAAATTCTGGATTCCAGCTCAAGAGCCTATGAGAGAAACTTTTCTAAACCATGGATTATAATGAACATGTTATAGTAAAATCTGTTGATCAAACCAATCGCACTGTACAAACTGCTTCATTGGATTGGTGAATGGCTTAGTGGAAAAAATTAGGATATTTTACACTTCAAAAAAAGCTCTACAAAATAATTTGGCAAGAGTATGATAACCGGGGCGCCGGAAAATGATAGGCGGTAGGGGCAATTTAAAAAATATGTACGTTAAATGGAAAAAAATTAATTAAAAAATAACGGTAATATTTAAAATTAAGTATTATACGGTTTTTTAAAGCCAACATTTTATTCTATTAGCCAGTTTTTAAATGAATGAAACTATGTATAGTTTTCGAAAATTTTTATTTTAAACTCAAAACTGAAAACTAGATGATTTTATGCCTTTTAGTATTTGAGAAAATTTAAAATAACCACAACTACTATTTCAATTTATTTATGTTTTTCTTTGTTTGAGTGGTCTTATTTTGATAGTAAAAATGGTAGGTGGGTATATGCAACAGTGAGGTGTGCGCGAGTTTGGGTGTATGCAACAGTGGGGTGTGTATGGGGGGCATGCTGCTCCCCTGCTTGGGCCCACTGTAGGATTTGGGGTAGGTGCGAGGTTGGGTGTATGCCACACCGAGGTGTGTATGGGTGATGCAACCTCCCTGCTTGGGCTCACTATAGGATTTGGGGAAGGTGCAAGGTGGGGTGGGGTGCATGCAAAGTTTCTTTTGCATTTAAATAAGCTGAATTTAGAAAAAAACTAATTTATCCTAGGTATATCTCAATCCATATTCAATTATTACTATTAAAATAAGACTATACGTAAATACTCAAACAAGGAAAAATAATAATTTAATTAAAATATTTTTACAGTAGGTAATGTTAAAGTTTTGAAAAATTACACTTTAAACCTTATTTTTAACTTTTTTTTGCCCAAATTTTGAGTTAAAATTTTTTTTTTTCAAAAACTACGCATAGTTTTGACTTGATTCAAAAACAAGCTAATAGACAGAAGTGTTGGCTTTAAAAAAATGTATAAAACTTAGTTGTAAGTATTACCGTTATTTTTTAATTATTTGTTTTCCATTTAACGTACATATTTTTTAAATTGCCCCTACCGCCTAAACGGGGGGAGATAGACCCCCCTCCCATAGTAAAAAATACTTGTATTGCGGTGTTCTACAAAAATCCGTTATCATTTCTCGGCGCCCCGGTTATCATACTCCACAATAATTTAATCCTGCAAATATTTTTTAGAGCATTGGAATAGAACAACATCGAATTTCATAATTTGGAAAGAAAACTATTGTGATTGTGTAGCTATTATGGTTAGGTTTTTGTGTTTTGCATGTCAAACGACAAATATATGTACAATGTTAAATAGCTAGTGTGAACGCAGATTAATAAAAATGTGGAGAACATTGTTCTATTACCAACAACCTTATCCTCACATTCAAAATAAATTCTAACTCCGTTATGTTGTCCAATTGCGACAAAGGAAAAATAAGGAAGCCTAAGACAAATAGGTTTGTCCGTCCATGAAATGCATTGAGTAAACCGGTCCACATTCTATGGATCAATCACATTATTTGACGTTGCTTAAAACGCTGCAATCTTCTATAAAGTGTACATTTGTCCAAAGCTTGAGTTCAACCTACCTACATTTGGAAGAGTGGTGTACCATCAACGCATCTGAGACTTCTTGACAGAATACAGAAAGGTCTTTGAAAATGATGATATGATACAATAAAGCAAACCCTGTCAAAGTTTTACATTTCTTTACTTATTTTACAGCACTTTTATATAACAAACCATGAAAATTAGAATAAGTAGTCTACAAAAAAATTCAAAATTAATTTTAAATTAGAAACATTTTAAAAATGACTTAGGTCCATTTGTTGACACTAAACTTAAATATTCTTATGTGACAGTTTACCCAATTAATTAATGGTCATAAGTGCTCAGCTAAAACATAATTATAATGGTTTTAAATCTTTTCGCTATGTTATTTCAATTTTTTCTAGAATTTCCACTAAAACTCAATCTCTTACAATAATATTTTAAATGGCAACACTAACCTCCATCATAATCTGCAAACATACTATATAAGTGAATAAATGGAGTGGCAGTGTAACTCTTTCTCTGATGATGATTCAATGTGCGACAAAGTGAAACACAACATCCATTTCGGGACGAAAATTCTTCTTTGAGAAAGAGTTTAGGAGACAACGATTATGATTGAAGCGCGCGGTAGTGGTTGTAACAGCATCGCAGTATTAACACTGTGTTTTTTGCACCATCTGCATCACTTGCACCCGCAGTCTTCTTAAATCCATTAACACCCAACAACATACGGATGCCTTACTTAAAAAAATGTTGTCGCAAGTTATTCCTCTTTTCTTTTATCGTGTGCAATGAGAAATACCTATTCTTGTTCTTATGTGAAATGATATTCTATTTGAATTAATCCGAATATTTTTCAAATTAAAATTATAATGGTAATTTTTCTACATAGAAAGGTGCATCAAAGAATCTTCAATATTAAGTGAATATACAAAAACACAAAAAAAAAACACAAACAAAAAGCGTAAACAAGCGCAAATATTATGCAGTTTTTTTTATGAACAGGCCCCACCTGATGATAAAGTTGAGTGTCCATTTTTTGCTTTAAGCTTAATTTTTTTGTGATATTATGACATTTGTGGCCTGCTGCTGTCAAAAAAAGGTATGTCGATGTAAATATTTATTATTGTTACACCTAAAATAGGAGTGCGTAGAAAAAATAACTTAGATTTAACCCGGCTTTTTTTTATTTGTCTCTAACAAACCATTATTGTCATGCATAAATATGTGTAAAGCTCCCAGCTATTATTTTCTATGAGTGAAATAGATAACTCAGGTGTTTGACAACATTTTTTTGCAAGTGAGAAACTTTGAATATCTATTAATAGAATTTTGGAAAATAAGTTTTTTTTTTCTTCAGAATAAAAATTATCTTTACTTTTCCGATGTGGATTACATTGAAGTATATTCTATCAAACCAAGAGATACGAAACATGAAAATAATGAAACAATTTTTGTTTAAATTTCTTAAATAAAGTCAAATGTTTCGTTCAAACTTCTATTTATAAAACTGACGATGTTTGAATCTTCTAGTTGTTCGAAACTCAAGATACAAATTATGTTTTTGAAATCGACTCGATTCAAATGAAACTGAATTTCAAAATAATATAGGTAAAAAAATTTTTGGTCAATACTGTTTCTTCGTCATAAAATAAAGTTAAGAAGTTTTAAATTAATTCATCATTGAAAACTTAAAACAAATATAAGTTATTCTCTTTTTTTGTAAATATTTTAAAGTTAATTAAGACCCTGATCACTTCCTTGGTAGCTCTAATAATATCAATAATGATATTCCAGGTTTCTGCGATAACGCATTAACCTCCCCACAAGATCTAATCACTAGGGAAAAACTTCAATGGGCTATTAACAGCTTCAAACCCTACAAATCTGCAGGTCCGGATGGTATAATTCCAGCCGAACTGCAAAAAAATGCTAATTTTCTAATTCCCATCCTTGAAAATATCTTTAAGGGATGTCTAAAACTGACATATATACCACTGTCATGGAGACAAGTTAAAGTTGTTTTTATCCCAAAAGCTGGAAAATCCAGTCACTTGAACCCTAAAGATCTGAAACCAATCAGCTTATCATCATTCCTTCTTAAAACTTTTGAACGTTTGATTGATGTCCACTTGAGGACAAATATTGATAAGTCCCTCCTCTCAAAGGCCCAACATGCCTACATTAAAGGGAAATCTACTACACTGTATAGTACGTACAATCGAACACTCCCTCCATCATAAAGAGTACACCCTTGTTGCCTTCTTAGATATAGAAGGAGCATTTAACAATGTCGACACATCGGCAATTACACGTGTATTGACATCTCTGAAGGTAGATAAATCGACTAGCACGTTGGTAAATCAGATGCT
Organism: Syrphus vitripennis; assembly: GCA_958431115.1. Taxonomy (NCBI): domain Eukaryota; kingdom Metazoa; phylum Arthropoda; class Insecta; order Diptera; family Syrphidae; genus Syrphus; species Syrphus vitripennis. The sequence continues at coordinate 5,444,012 of OY288111.1, read as the reverse complement.
GATAAGCAGGATTATCAACTCTAAACTGGGCGATTTTTCTACACAGAGGAGTTTCAGCAGAGGTACGCCGCAAGGCGGTGTCCTATCCCCTCTCCTCTGGAATTTCGGGGTTGGCCGTGGCGCGATGGTATGCGTGGTCGCCTGTCAACCAAATGGTCACAGGTTCGATCCCAGCCGTAGTTCTATGTCTTGTTTTTTTCCATTATCATTGATCATTGTTGGGCCGCTGGTTTACTCATTACATGTTGTTCAGGCATAACACTAACAACATGTGATTGAGTAAATACTAGTATGCCCAACAAATATGACAATGAACAAAATAATGCGAATCATAAAGGGACATAGATATATGACACGGCAATTTCTCCGCTTTAGCCCAGCCGCCAACCCTGGAGATAAAATCTGAGACAACCACCACCTTCAGTCTCAGTACCTCGCGCCACACACACCTTTCCCTTCCCATCCTATCCTATCCTTCACGCCCGCGCTGTGTTGATACATTATAAAGGGTAAACAAAAATCCCCTTGAGCGCGCGCATATTATAAAAAAAATTTAGTAATAAATGGATTACTAATTACTCTAGAAAGAGAGGGATACAAAGTTTTTGCCTATGCAGATGATGTTGCTATTGCAGTGACGGGTAAACATCCCAATACACTTAAAGAACTCCTACAGAACGCTTTAAATAAGCTCATCAACTGGGCAAATCGGTGTGGACTAGGCATTAACCCACATAAAACCCATCTTGTCCTCTTCACCAGGAAATACAAAATCCCACACATCGACCCTCCCCATATAAATGGTGTACCACTTAAATTTTCGGAACAAGCAAATTACTTGGGTCTTATTTTGGATAAGACATTCCAGGAAACTGCAAATCCGACGATCTTGCAAAAAGAGGAACAACTTTACCTTTGCTGGCCCACAAAGCCGGTGTGGGTATGCCTTTGGCTACATGTAAACTCATGCTAAAGCAAGATACTATAGAGAGAACAAACTTCAGGTGGAATAACATCACCACCTGTTTAGCGACAAAACTTATTTGGCCTAAACTTATTCAATTCAATTCTTTATTTAAATCGGTGTACAAATAAGACAGTCTTTTATAGTACTTAAGTTAAATATACAATAAAATAAAACTAAATAATTTACTCTTCTATACAAGTCATAAGCTTTATAAAGTATCTTAAATTCATGAATTCTTATTATTTGCTTTATCACCAGTTAGTGTCAAAACGCTCTAAACAGTTGACCTCTCTGAATAGATTGCATATTAGATACGTTATAGGTGTCCTGACTGGACACTGCACTTTGACTTGGAGCTCCTGCAAATAATTTTTGCAGGAGTTGCAGGGATGAAGAGGAAGAAGAGCCAGTCTCTCATCTTCTTCGCACCTGTCCCGCCCTATCACAAAGACGAAAACTCCACCTTGGAGACTTCTTCTTAAATGATCCCAGTGATCTAGCAAACTGTGACATCACTTGTCTCCTACGCTTCATTCGAAGCTCTAACTGGTTCAACGAGGGAGGTTGATCAACTGATCCATGTGGTATCACAACGGACCTAATTTTGGTCTAAGTGTGTTGGATTTCCAAACCAACAGCCACTTTAACCTAACCTAACCTAAGACCCCTATCGAAAAAGCCTGCGCTTTAAAAATCAAATTATATGGCCACGCAGTTTGATTTTATTATCAAAACGAATGTGCTCTTTTTGAGTACAAGCAAGCGAATAAGATTTTTTTTCGAACCCCAAATGTTCTAATGGCATTCAGTCAATCTTAAACTTTTTTTTTTTTTTTTTTTTTTTTTAATAAATTAGATAGGATATTGTAAGAATAAATTGTAGTTATTTTGAAGAAAATTCAAAGTTAAAAATAAAAACAAATAATGGGGGAATCACTTCATTCACAAAATTTGACGAATGATCTAAAGTGACAGTTCCAATATATAAGTTTTACAAACGTTTTCTTTTGTACTGAATCATACGAAAGAAAGTTGAACGAATTTCGGTGCCTGCATCTGGTATTAATGAAATTGCAACCTTTTCGCACTCCACAACAATTTCTATCATTTGACATCCGCCCGAATTTAGATATAAATCTGAATGAATGAATATTTAATTGAACAAAAACGATTTTTTCAATTAATATTTATTTTTTTTTTTTAATGAAAAAAAGGAAACCAATTTGGAGTGTATCTGGTCAACAGTAAATCGTATAGAGATAGTAAGCTTTTTGGGATCTGCACTTGAATTAAAAAAAAAAGAAACAAAATTTTTCACATAGAAGCAGTCATGAAAAACACTCTTAAAATGCATATACAGTTTGCAAATATGCGTGTCCAAGAATGATTTTTTTTAAAAAGAAATTGTTTACAGATTGTTATCATGAGCAGATTCCAATAACCATTGACTCCAAAATCCTTTTAATTTTTCTTCTTGAAGGCAAAATTGAAAATTCAAAAAGTTTTAAAAGTGTATCTGCTTAACGGTTTATCGTTTAAAAATGGTTGATACTTTTTTTGGAATCTTCTGCTTATCATCTACAAAGATATATTATTTTGTTTTGATTTCAAAGCCTTTTGAAAGAAATCAGTCCTAGAATGTTTTCCAGTTTTAATCATTCAAAGGTGAAGTAAATTCAACAATATTTTGTGGTGTCATCGAACCGTATATGATTTTTTTTTAAGAATTTGCTTTCGATTTTTTAAAATGTAGAATAATGATCAAGCCAATCTCTTCCTTTTAGCAGATTTAAAATCATACTTCTATTTAAACCGAAGGTGGTCATGGTCTAGTCCAGAGCCTCCTGTCCGAGAAAATGGAATCACAACTCTCCCTCTCCACTTTTTCACACTAAGGCCCCTCTTGTGGGGTTCGCCGCGTTGATATCAGGATACGTCGATAGATTATAAGACGATTATATTTTATAACGGTAATTTTATGGCAAACCAAATTGAGAGACTTTATAAATTAAAAATGTAATTTAATCAATATTAATAGAAATAAAAAACTCCAACTTTCCAAAAAACGTTATAATCGATAATTTTATTTTGCATTAAATCTTACTTCTATTGATGATCAAGCCAAATAATATTTAAGTGCAATTTTACATTTAAATAATAATTACTACAATTTGATTACATAAACAAACAAAAAACATTTCTGAACACATGACATCTAAGGATTTAGAAGTTGTTTAAGTTTTAGTTAATTCTGGTTGCCGATTGGACTTCTGGTTTTGGATGCCAACTAAATGCAATTGTCTTTGTATCTGTTTGATCCGGGAGTTTTTGCCTCTGCCTTTTTTCGGCAATAGTGAACTGGGTTCTCAGGACATTTTCTTTTTATATTTCAGTACCAGAAATATTTTATTTTCTAACACATCCATTATCATAACTCGTAAAGCTTTATATGATAGCAGTGATGTTTCTCTTTATAATAAAACACAACTTAATTTTCTTGAACGAAGAATGGTTCAGTGTAATCATTTAGCAAAGTGAGATTAACAGATTCAAAAAACATCTAGACGACCCGATTATATAAAACTGAAGACAGCATACTTTTTATGTGAAATATGAGGCATTCGGCTTTATTTATAAGAAATATAAATAATTTTGCTCATCTCAAATGTGTTTGTAATCTAAATCCTTTATTAATATTATACACGTATGTTAGGTTAGGTTAGGTTATTGGGCTGACAATTATTGATGTAGCTATCGTTACACTTAGATCAATGTAGATCCATTGTGTTACCCTTAAGTGTAATTACTCTTTTCCTGATAAAAACCTATGTGTTCTATAGTCAATCAAGCCTTTTAGAGGCATTGATGAAATTCAATATGCTGATTTCTGGTGTATTGGATAGATCTTCGAGATTATCAAAGAAGTATCTACCAAGAAATTTCCTTCTTTGGTGACAGAGCGCGGGACAGTGACAGAAAAAATGCGTTGTGTCTTCGTGCACTTCTTCGTCACCACATCCCCTGCATAAGTCGTCTGTACTGTGTTATTTATGGTATTTCAGTAAGTTATGTCCTGTGATTATGCTCGTAAGAGAGCGAAGGGATTTCTTACTAAATTGCATAATTTTGTCCGTCTTCTGTATTGAAACAGGGCCATATTTTCCTAGTAGTTTCACAGGTGTCAAGTAGACTCCACCTTTCATTGGATTTCTCTAGAATTAAATCTGAAATTTTCTTTTTAATGTCGCAGGGTGGGATATTGACTAACTCTGCTTGACTAGCGTCAAGCGCTGATCCTTGCCTTGCTAACTCATCGGCTTTTTCATTACCCGGTATCTCGCTGTGCCCCGGGACCCAGCACAGTCTAATATTATGCTGCGTGCCAAGAACCCTCAGTTCTTCGCGGCAACAAGTAACAAGCTTCGATTTAATAATATCGGCAGAAATCGCTTTTATTGCCGCTTGGCTATCAATGTAAAAGGTGATATCAGCCCGTGGTATCGCCATCATTGATACATGTCTAGCAGCTGTTGTCACTACCATGACCTCCGCTTGGAAGACACTACTATAAATTGGGAGCCTAAGTGAGTTGTTTAGCTCAAGATATTCTGAGAAGAAACCTGCACCAACACCCGTGTCCATTTTGGAGCCATCTGTATACAGGGTGAGTCATGAGCAATGCGACAAAATGCCAGGGCGTGTAGGTTGCGTTGAGACAAGAAAAAAATCGTATGGGATGGGGGGGTCTATTCCCCTCCGTTTAGCCAGGAGGGGCAATTTTCGAAAAAACTGACTTAAAATGGGAAAAAAATTATTTAAAATCAACGGCTTCATTCACAATGCTGTGCGATACGTTTTTGAAAAGCCAATAACTTTTTCTTTCATTCTGTGTTTAAATAAATCTATTCTAAGAAATAGTTTTTGAAATATTAATTTTCAAAGTCAAAATTTTGAAAAAAAAAAATTGAAAAAAAAATTTCAAATTCATTTTTTCAAAATTTTACGTAATTAAGTGCTAATTTTAATTTCAAAATTCAATGCTGTTATTAATTTTAAGTCAAAATAAGAAAACCGGATGCAAAAATTGTATGTCGTTCTCAAGAAATTAAAAAAAAAACCAAAACCACCCTAAGAAAAACATTTATTTTTATTGTAACGAAGCAATTTAAGAAGCATTAATCTTAGTTTTTTTTAGTTTTTTTTATTCCTTTTATTTTTACTATGTTTTTTATTAGAAGTGCTTATAAAAAATTCTCGATATGATCTCCATTGTTTAGAAGGCATAGATTATATCTCCTTGTAATGGCTTCACATAAGTTTATGCTTGACAAATTTTCCTGCAATTTGACTCCAGCGACTTCAATTCGTTCCTTCAGTTGTTCCAATGATACTATTTCCACTTCGTAAACATAATTCTTCATAAATCCCCATGCATAGAAATCTAGGGGAGTTAAATCTGGTGACCTAGGCGGCCATTCCGTGGGGCCCCTTCTTCCGATCCAACGGTCACTAAAATGATCATCCAGCCAGTTTCTCACCTGTAAGCTGTAGTGTGCTGGAGCACCATCTTGTTGGTAGATTAAAGTATCTGCTATAACCAATGGAACGCTGTCTAATAAATCGGGTAAAAGGTCTCGTAGGAATTGCAGGTATGATTCTCCATTAATAATGAAATTCAAAAACCGGGCCCGATCACAGTGTGTCCAACAATACCAAGCCAAACATTACAACTAAAGCGGTGTTGTGATTTGTTTTGTTTTTTTTTTTTTTTGTGTGGATTGGCGCTACTCCAATTATGTAAATTGTGGAAGTTAGTAACCCCATCCCTAGTAAACTGTGCTTCATCCGTCCAGAATATTCTTCTAAAATAGTTTTGTTCGGTTTCATTTCTAAGTAGTAATGTTCTACAAAATTCGGTTCTCAATAACTTGTCGTTTGAGGTGAGTTCCTGAACAGGCGTAAAGTGGTACGGGTGTAAATTTTCCGCCCGAAGTACTCGATATGCTCTAGATGGGGACACTCCAAGCATAGTGGATATCCTTCTTGTACTGACGGAGGGATTATTTCGGACTAAATCCAGAATTCTTTCATCTAAGATTCTTGACTCATCAGAAACTGGCCTTTCGCTTCTTCGATGCTCCAGCACTCCATGATATCTTAGACGTCGGTGGATTCTTGGAAACGTGCTATGATGGGGACACCTCCTGTTTTGTAATGTTCAATTATTTGTTTTCGTTTTGTGGACTGTAATTTAGTTAATGTCTTGTCTTTGTTTAATTAAAAGAAAAAGAATGAATTTCGTATTAAGTTTATAAATGTAATTCAATAAGTGTAATTAATTTGTGTTGTACAATGTTTGTTTGTTACCACGTCCAACAGATATTGATAGTGTGATGTCCAAACAGCAAAGAGGCAGATTTTAGATTTTAACAATTTGAATAGCATTAAGAAAGAAAGCCACAAAAGAAAATACAATATAAAAAAAAACTGTTAAGTTACGTTAGCTTTACAATAGCGAGAGAGAGAGATTTATAATATTTTAAAAATCAGTTAAATAAAGTAGGGTGTTACTCGACTTGTTTGGCACTATTACAAAAAATTAAATTGTGTGTTTTCTTATTCCAAAACATTCAGCCCCCCCTGGAAGACTCCGGTCTTTCAGAAAACGGCAAAGGGGAGACCTTGACAATGGGTCGAACATAATCTCCATTATTGGTACGAACTGTGACGACACGACATCTATCATCTTTTCCAGGATGTACATCCATGATTCGTCCCAGAACCCATTTCGAAGGTGGTAGATTTGGTTCCTTCAGTAAAACCATGTCATTTTTCTGGATATCTCTTTTGATCTTCTGCCATTTGGGTCGGTTTTGTAGCGATGTTAAGTATTCTTTGTGCCACTGCTTCCAGAATCCTTGCATTAGTGTCTGTAAAAGATACCAATTAGAACTTATTGAAAAATTTGAAAAATCTAAATCAGGTTGAGGAATTGCACAATATGATTCGCCTATCATGAAATGTGACGGAGTAAGTGCAATTGGCTCAGAGTCTGAAGTTTGCCACATCGGGCTCGAATTGAGTAAACATTCAATTTTGGAAAGAAGAGTATACATCTCCTCATATGTAAGTATGTTTTCACCAATAACACGTTTGATATGCTGCTTCACGGATTTCACACCCGCCTCCCATAGCCCACCAAAGTGGGGTGCAGAGGGTGGTATGAACTTCCAATCGATGGCATCTTTGGATAGATGATCGGCGATGATATTATTTCGCTGTTGATTCACCAACAGCTCATGCATCTCCCCAAGCAGACGTTTAGCACCGTGAAAATTTGTTGCATTGTCGCTCCATATTTCGAATGGTTTTCCTCGACGCGATACAAAGCGATCCAAGGCCAAAATAAAAGCGCTGGATGACAGATCACCCACGAGTTCAATATGGACTCCCTTCGTCACAAAGCAAACAAATAGGGCTATGTAACCTTTGACGAATTTAGGTTTTCTTCCACGGGCCAAACGTAGGGTGATAGGGCCTGCATAATCGCATCCAACCTTGCTAAAAGGCCTTGAAAATCGGACCCTTTCGATTGGAAGATTACCCATCATTTGTTCGGAAGTAGATTTGCGTTGCTTAAAGCAATCAAGGCAATTATTGACTACCTTTCGGATTAGATTTCGGCTGCCTAGAATGAAATAATTTTGTTTTAATAAAGACACCATCAATGATACACCTGCATGTAAATAATGTTTATGTGTATAGTCCACTATAAGTTTTGTAATTGGGTGTGATTTACAAAGAATTATTGGGTGTTTTTCATTAAACGATAATTCCGAGTTTTGAATACGACCACCTACGCGAAGCACATCTGTATTATCAAGAAAAGGGGCGATTGACGAGAGTTTGTTTCGCGAAGGTAAGGATTTGTTTTTTTTGAGAGATTTGATTTCATCGGAAAATATAATTAGTTGAGCAGCTTTTATGAGGCTTGTTTTAGCATGATTAAGTTCTTGAGTAGAGAGGGCTTGTAGATTTCGCATTCCTGGATTAAGGCGGCGATTTTTAAGAAAGCGAAAAATGTATGCAACCACACGTACCGATTTCATCCAGTTTGACGATTTATTTATGACTTGTCTTAAAATGTTGTTTTCATTTATGTTTGATACAAATACCTGGACTATATTTGATTTTCTCTCCTCCAATTGCTCACTTGAAACACCTTCCAAACTATGTCTAGATTCAGGCCATTTGCTTCGTTCCATTTATATCAGATAAGGACAATTGAGATGGAGGAATTCCTCTCGAGGCAACATCAGCAGGATTGTCAGCAGATCGAACATGATTCCATGACTTCACTGGTATAGTTGTTATGATCTCTGACTTTCTGTTCCCAATGAAAACTGACCATTTTTTAGGCGGTGCGGATAGCCAATGCAGAACAATAGATGAATCTGTCCAAGCGAATAATTGCATTTGTGTAATCTGTAACGAAATCTTGATTTTGTTTATAAGGCGTGTTAATAAAAGAGCTCCACATAATTCAAGTCTGGGAAGTGAGAGCACTTTGATTGGCGCAACCTTGGTCTTAGCAGCCACCAATGAAATTGAGACATTTCCATCTGAATTTTCACTTCGGCAGTAGATTACCGCCGCATAAGCATCCAACGAAGCATCACAAAAAGCATGAAATTCGTAGTTCAATTTATTTGTCCACATGATTCGCGGAATGTGGATTGATTCCACCAAGTGAAGTTCATCTCGAATAGTGATCCAGCGGTGAGATAGTTCTTGTGGAATTTCATCATCCCATCCTACAACCTGTCTCCATAAATCCTGGAAGAATATCTTAACTGCAACCACGACCGGGGAAAGAAATCCAAGAGGATCAAAAATACGAGATGCTTCGGAAAGAATACGGCGTTTTGAACATGATGTTGACTGGTCAAGATTAACCTTGTACGAAAAGCAATCCTTAGATGGACACCATTGCAGACCGAGAACCTTTACCGTCAGAGAGTTTTCAAAATCGATAGGAGATAACTCCCTTTGATCTTCAGGTAGAGATAGAAGAAGTGGCCAGCAATTTGTTGTCCATTTACGAAGATTGAATCCGGTAGAAGTTAAGACTTCCACAAGTTGCTCTCGAATTTCGATGACATCATCGATGGTGTCAGCGCCTGTTACGAGATCATCGACGTAAAAGTCATTAAGAATTAATGAAGAAGCTCGAGGATGTGTGTTTGCTGAATCTAAAGCCAGTTGTTTCAATGCGCGTTTTGCAAGAAATGACGCCGCTGAAGTCCCGTAGGTTACAGTAAGAAGTCTATAATGTTTGATTGAAGATTCTGGATTTTCCCGCCAGAGAATCCGTTGAAAATTTGTATGATTTGGTGAAATCCAAATTTGTCTGTACATTTTTTCGATGTCACCAGACATAGTATATATGTGACGACGAGAACGAAGACATATTGTAAAAATGTCACGTTGAATTTCAGGACCAACGAAAAGGGACTCATTTAAGGAAATTGAATCAGGCGACGACCGTGCCGAACCATCAAAAACAACTCGCAACTTTGTTGTGCTGCTATCAGCCTTAAACACAGCGTGGTGAGGCAAATAGTAGGCGTTTGTGTTATATATTTCATTAACGGAGATTTCTTCCATGTGACCTAACAATTTATATTCATTTAGGAAACGCGCATATTGTATTTTGAGTTCGGGATCACGAAGAAATCTTTTTTCCATTGAATGAAGCCGATTGAGTGCGATTCGAAAGGAATTTCCAAAATTTGGGTTTGAATCAGATTTAAATGGTAAATTTACCATATATCTACCATCCGTATGACGACTGTGAGTTTGGATGAAATTATTTTCAGCTCTTTGCTCTTCTAGAGACAAAGGTGGTTCACAATTGACTTCTTCTAGACGCCAAAACCACTCTAGATCAAACTCTTGTGTATAGTCAAGTTGTGCGCAGAATTTCCTTATGCCCATAGCAGATTCATTGGCTGGAAGTTGGCTACAATTTCCGGCTATAACCCATCCGAAAATAGTTAAGAATGAATTGGGAACACCCGGTTCTGGTTTCGATGTTTCGAGAATAACGTTGAAGATATTGTCGGCTCCGATGAGCATATCAATTGGACTGGATTGATTAAATTTTGGATCCGCTAGATCCAAAGAAAGAAAACGATTTGTATTAAGTTTTAACGAAATTTGAGGAAGCATAGATGTTAGTTTCGATATCACATGAAAATCGATATCTATTTTGTTTGAATTGAAGCGAGAATATAACGTGAGCGAAACCAAACCGTTGGTTGTGCCAGCAGAAGTCGATGCAACTCCGACAATAGGAATTCGAGATTGTTTCTTAGGAATACCCAAACGTTGGAGAGTCTTCTCCGTAATAAACGATGTTTGGGATCCAGAATCGACTAGCACGCGAATATTTTGAAACGAGCCGACCTTATCTCGAACCTTCACAACGGCGGTTGGAAGAATGGTCGATGAGTGAACAGTGGAGTCGATCGAGTGGTGAATAACAATCATAGGCGGATTTACGGGGGGGGGGGGGTTTTCGGGTCCTAACCCCCCCCTTGAAGGTTAAGTCAATTAATTTTTGCAGACGTAAAGTTGAAATAACTTATTAAAATTAAAGTATGCATTATTAATCGAAAATTTCTTAAGTTCTAATATAAAAACGAAATAAAAAAATAATTGTCTTTACCTTGCCACTCGCAACAGTAAAATAGAAATGTGCTTTAAAATAAACAAAATTCGCGTACACAGATGGAAATTTTATGTGTGTGCGTGAGACACTGACACAGTGGAGAGAAAACAAATGCTAACATCGAAATTAATTCATATTGATAAAATATATAATTCTTTACAAGAATCATGTTAAACATTAAGGTTTTTATTGCAAAAGAACGAGTATTAACTATACAATACTCAAATAACTTTACATCTTTCGAGTTTTATTAAAAAATTCTTGCAGTATTTCCGTTTCTGAAATGTGTACATCATGATGAATGTTTAAAGAGGCTAGCCCGTTTAAACGTTTTTGCCCAATCGTATTTCTTAAATAAGTCTTGATTCTCTTTAGTGTCGAAAATGTGCGCTCAGGTGTTGCTGTTGAAACGGGAAGTACAGCCAATATACGTAATATCTTGTATACGTTTTCGAAAGCATTGGGATTTGTTAACTAAAACAAGATACAATAAGTAGTACCTAAGTTAAAAACATAATTAACGAATCTTACGGCAAGTGCATCATACACATTTTTTATATCTTGATCTTTAACTCTCATTTTCCACATCTTAATTTCAGTTACAAACTGAATTTCAGAACATTGCAACGCATTTTCGTAAAATTGATGTAGTTTTTTACATTTTTCTTTGTCAAAAGGGTATCTTGGAAACAAAACACAAAAGTTTCACAAAAGCTTCGAGAGCTTCGAACACTGCTGGTTGAAGTTCTATGAAGGTTGACACCGCTTCATGTGATTGGGCCCACCTTGTTGGGCAAACAGCTTTCAACTTTTTCCTACGATTTTCATTTTGGATTTTGGCGATAATTTCATGTAAGACATTCTGTCTTTTTGGCCATCGAAAAAACTCATGTATAGTGCCTATAGTCCCCAAGGCATTTTTGATGCCAGCAACATCACACGCTGCATTTACTGCAAGGTTGAAACTATGCGCTGCACAATGTACATAAATTGCGAGAGGGAAATCAGTTCGTACATACTTCTGTGCCCCGTGAAATTCTCCACTCATTGCTGGTGCACCATCATATCCCTGGCCATAGAAGTATGAACAATCAATCCCAACCTCTAACAGAAAGGTTTTGATGGTGTTTGCCAAGGATATTCCCGATCCGTCTTTTAATTCCACAAAAGCCAAAAAATCTTCACGAATTCTTAAATTAGCTGAATCGAAGTATCGAACACAAATCGAAAACTGGTCAATTCCAGAGCAGTCTGTTGTCCCATCTGCTAAAACTGAAAAACCCTGGGATTTGTTAACCTTCTCAACAATTTTTTTTTTGAATTAATGTGTGACATATCGTAATTATTTCATTTTGTGTCGTCTTACTGATATGACTTGCATTTTTTGGTGCAGTGGAAAGGCTGTTTTTTAATTTATCATCACCCTCCGATCGGTATCGTAAAATTGCCCGCAAATTGCCCTCATTGCTACATTTTTCATTTTCCGATGTTTCGCATGGCTCTGTATAAAATATGGCACCATCATCTCTGTGACCGCGAAGTGCAATTCCCTGCCGTCCACACAAAACGATTGCACTTATGATAGGCTTGAGTTTTTCTTTGGCTTCTTTTAGCGCATTTTCTTTTTGCATGTCTAGCTGGATGTCTACCGGCCGATATCACGCAGATGCTCGATTCCTGCTACAGATTTGAGGTGATAGCAATGTTTTGCATGATTTGAAAATGCTTCTCTGGCATGTTTCCAATCTCGAAAAGGTTTGGTGACAAGTTGACCCAATTTTCCACCTCCCATTCCACCCGTCGATTTTTGGAGAGCCACGCAGTATTTGCAATAAGCACTATCCTCTTTTGCCGAATAAGCAATAAATTTGTAGTCTTTTAACCACATGCTTTGAAATTTTAAATTTTTATAATTTGATTTCGGAAAATCGAAGGTCTCTGGAGGAACCCAAACATTGTCAACAACATAAAGCGTTTCTGGTGGTATTCTTTTTTTCGAGAGATTTTCTTCTACAAAATGAGCAATATCGCTTGACGAGACGTTAAAGAAATTCGGAGCAGAAATTGCCTCACAGAGCAGAGTGTTTGCATTCGGATAAGCTTGTTCCGATTCTGCTTGACTTTCCTGTACACTCTGCAAGATTTTTATTTAAATAAAATAGCTTTTGTTTAAAATGACCTATGATTTCGACTACATAAAATATCAAACAAAACGGTTTTTTATTCCTGATAAAATAAGATAAGTTTTTCCTACAATAATTTACTTGCTTAAGGTTTGAATCAATGAAGATATACAGTACTTACAGCTTTTTGCCTTTTATTTGTTTCTGTCTCAGAATTTTTCTTCTTAAAATAATCGAGCAAATTTCGCTTCATTTTCTTTACCACAAAAAAAAAAAACACTTTTTTCAAAAAAATTTCTTTCAATAGACAAAAAACCTACTTCACGATTAATATAACGGTTGATCCGAAATGTCAGTTTTTGTTTCGGTGATAGTGATGGGATTTTTTGAACGATTAAATATGTATATCGAGTGATGGGAGTTTTTGAATGATTGAACATATCGAGTAAATGAGCATTGAACGTTTTCTTTTTCGTTCAGTAATTATCGTTTGGTTTTAAATATTTATGGTTTATTTTCCATTAATTTTTAGATCTATGTATGTATGTTTATTCATAACAAAAACAATATACAATAGTCGTGTTTTTTGAAAAAGTGAATAACCAAGTTAGCAAAATTTTACAGGCAAAACAATAAAAACATCAAGAGTGAATATAATTAGGTCAGTAATCAGAGTGAACATCAAAATGAATATAAATTGTTGATATGTTGAGATGTAGATGGCGCTTGATTAAAGTGGAAACAAATATTTGTTTCGGAAATGTTGGTAATGGGGTGTGTTCTGGAATGCATCTTTTTCATTATTATGTCTAGATAATCTAGAAATAATGCTTTATGTCTATTTAAGTTGTTTTATTTTATTTGTAATAAAAGGTATTAAAAGTAAAAGGCGTACCTATAGAAAATCTCAAATCTCGATGGATTAAAAAGCTTCCGAAAAATTTTAATGTTTCTACTGGAAATTCGAAATTTTTCATTTTATATTTATTTCTTGGGAGAAGGGCTGTAAAATATTCCAAATTCGCAAAAATATTGGGACATATTCATAGTCAAGCTTTAGAACCGGGTCCAAGTGGCCTCGAGTCTAAAGTTACCACACAGGTTAGAAACAGCTGCTATTTATAAAGAATTTGCCAGCTCTGTTTAGTAAAAAACAGAATTCTACTACAACTTTAGTACCTACTATTGCCTATCAATCCATTGAAATCCAATCCATTTTTTGACAGATAGAAAACACAACTAAGTCAAAGAGTCAACCGTTTTTAAGGAATGAGCTCCAGTCTATCTTTTAGACCTGGGTCTAAATTGTCTATGAATAACATAAACTCCAGGTTAGCTAAGAAGAGACAAAGAAACAACTTGTCAGACGACTATGAATATGCCCCATTGTTTATATCCTACCCTTCAATCTACAAACGGTTAAATTTGCTTGAATGATGGCTGCGATCTCGATGGATTAAGAAACATCTAAAAAATCTGAATTTTTCTAGCGAAAAATCGATTTTATTTTTGCTCACTAAAATTTTAATTTAAGGGGATTTGGGAAGCGTGGAGAAAGAAATATTCAAAATAGGTCAAAATATAGTTAATTACCTATCTGTCAAGACATAAACTGTCAAATTCCATTGGAGGATGGCTGCGATCTCGATGGATTAAGAAACATCTAAAAATCTGAATTTTTCTACCGAAAAATCGATTTTATTTTCGCTCACTAAAATCACACTAAAATTCGTATCAAAGCGATAGTCAAGAGTCAACGCATTGACGGTGTGCTACAAGTCAAAGATTCACCGAATTTATTGACCGTCTAATCATATTTATTGACCGGCTGGACATCAACTATGTCCCGTGAAAACTTCGTGCAGAAACGAACCGTCGAACGCGCCCTAATACTCCATTTTAAATTTTATCTTTTTAATACACACTGATTGACATCAAATGTCATAAAATTTATCACGATTGCCAACTCTGAGATTTAAATAAAGAGTGAATATAAAAGTGAATATAATCGTTTTTTTCAATTTTTTTACTGAGTGGCTAACAATTTACACCAAAACACGGCTAATATTGCTTGTTTGGTTTTTTAGTTGTTTGTTTTGATCTCGTGAATTGCCGATTTTCTTCAATTTTGACAGTTAAGTTTCTTTTAGATTTTTTTTCATTTTTTAAGAAAATATTGGTATACATTTAAAACCCCCCCATGGCGAAATCATGGATCCGCCACTGATAACAATAGTAGAGTTCGAGGGGTTTTGTGATGACGAAGACGATTGTTCATTTTTATGATGACTAGGCGAAGTGTTTTGTGGATCATGTACCAAGGTATGGTGTCGAGAATTGCATGATCTGTACCGAAATTTTGAATTGCATTTGTGTGATGCGTGTCCAACTCGAAGGGAATTGAAACAGATAGAGTTATCTTTAACAAATTCGCGACGCGCGATAGTATCGAGAGCGAGAAATGTCTTACAAAATGGAAGTAAATGATCCTCCTTACACTTTGGGCAGCTTGACTTTGTTTCGACGAAATGAGAACGAATTATGTTTTGATTTTTAGCAATGGGTTTTTGAGGACGAGAAAATGAACTACACGATTCGAGACAGCTACAACGGTTTTGTAGGAACGTGAGAAATTCTTGGATAGTACAATCATCTCGAGACTCTACCTTTTCCGACCAAGCTTGCTTGGTCTCAATGTCTAGCTTTTGAAGAAGAATATAGATCAGCCAAGGATCTCGAGAATTCATATTTAGCGAGCTTAAACCGCGAATGACTTCATCAGCTCCATTCGCAACTTTTCGAAGAATTTCAAGATTGGAGGTGGAGGTGGAAGATGATGGCAAGGACATAAAGCTTTTAACGAATGAATGGACAATTAAATTCTTTCTATCGTAGCGCGATTCAAGTATCTCTCATGCTTGAAGATAATTTTCTTCGGTACACAAAATATGTTTTAAAAGATTAGATGCTTCACCACCTAAGAATGATTTCAAATATTGAAACTTTTGTGTAGCGGTAAGGTTGGTGTTGCAATCAATTGTTCCCGTAAACAAATCTTTAAAAACCGGCCAGTCTTTATAATCTCCGTTAAAAACTGGAATGATGAGCTTAGGCAAAACGACGGATTTACGTGAACTCGTTTGTTCTAGCTTTTCTAAAATTGAAGCATTTTGCTTTGATATTGCATCACTAGCCTTATCTGGATGTTTTCGAATGGCAGCAGAAAATGCAGAAAAAGCTTGAAAATATTTTGTTTCATATTCCCCATATTCAGGCTCAGGGTCCACGATATCTTCCAGGTCGTAGAATTCGTATAAATTGTCTTGCTGCACAACGAATTCAGACCAAGCTTCCTGAAGCTTCTTTAACTGGATTTCTAACATATCAAGAGGGGTGGAATTATTAACGGATTCCGAGAAGGTTAAGGCCCTAGTGATTGTACCCTTTGCGCGACCACGTTTTTGCTTTATAATATTCATTTTTGCAAAATAGTTAAAGTTTTCAATCGAAATGAATTTTTGGTTTCAATGTTTGTACCGATACCGATTGTGTTAGTGCAATATAATTGAACCGAAAGTATTTGGAATATATCACACGTTTTCTAAATAATTTTCAGTTTAATTTTCCATAAAATAAAATTTAACACTAAAATGTCAATGCATTTGTGCAAAAAAGATCAAGCAAATAATCGTGAAATAATTCATGCTTTGTCGAAGTAATATTCGATTTAATGATATCGATTGTCATTCAATCAATAATATATTTATAAAAAAAAAATGTCCATGCAATTAAATTTAATGCAAACTACCATGCGATCATCATATAGCATCGACTCGTACACGAGGAGCACTTCATAAAAAAAAACAAAAAAAACTTTTCATAAGTCACAATGTATGTAATGTGCAAAATTAATCTATATCGAAATTAATTTATTCTCCCGCACTGATCACGATTAATCCGGCGAGCTTAAGGACCAATATGTTTTGTAATGTTCAATTATTTGTTTTCGTTTTGTGGACTGTAATTTAGTTAATGTCTTGTCTTTGTTTAATTAAAAGAAAAAGAATGAATTTCGTATTAAGTTTATAAATGTAATTCAATAAGTGTAATTAATTTGTTGTACAATGTTTGTTTGTTACCAAGTCCAATAGATGTTGATAGTGTGATGTCCAAACAGCAAAGAGGCAGATTTTAGATTTTAACAATTTGAATAGCATTAAGAAAGAAAGCCACAAAAGAAAATACAATATAAAAAAAAACTGTTAAGTTACGTTAGCTTTACAATAGCGAGAGAGAGAGATTTATAATATTTTAAAAATCAGTTAAATAAAGTAGGGTGTTACTCGACTTGTTTGGCACTATTACAAAAAATTAAATTGTGTGTTTTCTTATTCCAAAACACCTCCTATCGGGATATCTTTCAGCGTACAGTCTTTCGGCTTCACGACTTCGACCATTAGCTAAACCGTAGCAGAAATGCATGTCCGTTAATTCTTCTCGGGTGTATGAGCTTGACATCGTTACGTGTTAATGAGTTAATATTCAAATTGGAAATAATTACTAAGCAAAACTGCAATGCCTTTTATTTATCTTGCGTTGCAATTTTCTTTTTTTTTTCATTAAAAAAATGCGGTTTTATTGTCCCTATTGTCCCCATAACAGGTAGAACCCATTGGCTGCGGGCAGGCCAAGGCAAAAATATTGACAGGTCAGTTTTCAGAAGTTATCAATGAAAATAATATTAATCCAGGGTTATTCCAATACTATTTAATTTTATTACGTTCTCATAAAACTCCAATTAAAAAAAAAGTAAAAAAACTAAGATTAATGCTAAATAAATAAATAAATAAATAAATTGCTATGTTACAATAAAAATAAATGTTTTTCTTAGGGTGGTTTTGGTTTTTTTTTTAATTTCTTGAGAACGACATAAAATTTTTGCATCCGGTTTTCTTATTTAGACTTAAAATTAATAACAGCATTGAATTTTGAAATTAAAATTAGCACTTAATTACGTAAAATTTTGAAAAAAATGAATTTGAAATTTTTTTTTCAATTTTTTTTTCAAAATTTTGACTTTGAAAATTAATATTTCAAAAACTTTCTTAGAATAGATTTATTTAAACACAGAATGAAAGAAAAAGTTATTGGCTTTTCAAAACGTATCGCACAGCATTGTGAATGAAGTCGTTGATTTTAAATAATTTTTTTCCCATTTTAAGTCAGTTTTTTCGAAAATTGCCCCTCCTGGCTAAACGGAGGGGAATAGACCCCCCCTCCCATTTTTTTCTTGTCTCAACGCAACCTACACGCCCTAGCATTTTGTCGCATTGCTCATGACTCACCCTGTATATTGCTATTGCAGATTCACTGGTGTATGATTCATTGTTCAACCATTCTTCTCTGCCTGGAAAAGCAGTTTTGAATGGTTTATGAAAGTCAAATTCGGGTGTTTTATAGTCCGTGATGATACTATCACTCAAATATTTGTGAAGAATCTGAGCATGTCCTTTTGTGCTGTTTTTACAGGAATTAGTCTGGTTTAGCCGTAAGGCGCTATATGCTGCGGATTCTTGTACGAAGAGGTCTAAGGGCTTCAGGTTGAGTATCGTCTCCAACCCTGCAGTTGGAGTGGATTTCATGGTTCCTGTAATCCCAATGCACGCAAGTCACTACCTTTGTCAGAGTTTTTAGGTTTTTGCTTTTCTCAATTGCATTCCACCAGACCAGATTACCATAAGTTAGTATTGGTCTAATTATTGCCAAATACATCCACCTGATAATTTTTGGACTCGGTCCCCAGGATTTCCCAAAGATTCTGTTGCAAGAACAGAATGCAATCATTCCTTTTTTGGCTCGTTCCTTAGTGTTAAGACTCCAGTTTAGTTTCCTATCTAGAATCACATCAAGATATTTCGCTCTATCTGAAATCTTCAGAGGTGTGCCTTCGATTGAAGGAATTCTGAAGGTTGGTATTTTCGTTTTATTTGTGAAGAGGACCAGTTCTGTTTTTGACGGGTTAACCATCAGTCCACATTTCTTAGTCCATCTATTAACCTTAGAAAGGGCGTATTCAATCTGTTCGCTGATAGTGGATAAGAATTTTTCTGTCGCTAATAACGCAATGTCGTCAGCATAGGCTACTACCTTTACTCCACAGTATTTCAGATCGAGTAGGATTGAGTTCATAACTAGCACCCAAAGAAGCGGTGACAGGACTCCTCCTTGTGGGGTACCTCTAGATGTGTTTACTCTCATCTTTATACCTGCTAGTTCCGAGTTAATTTGTCTGTTTTTTAACATTCACATAACCCAATCTATTACACAATCATTGACTTTATTGTCTACCAGGGCTGTTTTTACTGCTTCATTCTTCACGTTATTAAACGCACCTACAATATCGAGAAACGCAGCAAGGGTATATTCTTTATCGCTTAGAGTTTTTTCCACCGTGCTAACGACGCTATGAAGAGCGGTTTCTACACTCTTCCCCTTAGTGTAGGCGTGCTGAGCTGGGGATATTTCAACCAGCTTCAGAGTGCCTCGAATATGTAGGTCTATCAGTCTTTCAAACGTTTTAAGAATAAACGATGTCAGGCTGATTGGTCTGAAGTCTTTTGCTTCTGTGTGGCTGGGTTTGCCAGCTTTTGGAATAAAAACCACTTTGACTTCGCGCCATGATAAGGGAACATATCCCCATTTTATACTGTTAATAAATATATTTTTCAGGAGCGGTATTATAAGGGTTTCGCTTTTTTGTAACATCATTGGAAATATGCCGTCGAGCCCAGGGGATTTATATGGAGAAAAGGAATGGAATGCCCATCTGATCTTTTCATCCGTTATAATGTCCGATGGTACAGCGTGTTCCGTGTAGGATTCTGTTTTCAGGTTGCTGTCTTTTGACCCGCAACCTGGAAAGTGAGTAGTTATCAAGTGTTCAAGAGTCTCATTGCAGGATTCGGTCCAGCTCCCAGTGGGTATCTTGAGAGATCCCAGAGGGATTGAGTCTTTAGAAAGAATTTTCCTCAGTCTGGCCGATTCGTTGGTACTCTCGATTTCACTGCAAAAAGTTCTCCATGAGCTTCGTTTCGCTCTTTGAGTTTCTGCTTTAAATTTTCGCTGACTGTTTTTATATATATCCCAGTCATTATCGTTTCTAGTACTCTTAGCAGCATTAAAAAGTTTTCTCGTTTCTTTTCTCAAATTGCTGAGTTGTAAGGTCCACCATGGTGGTTTCTTTTTTCCCTTCCCTATGTGTTTCAGTGGACAACTTTTCTCAAAGGCGTCATTTAGAATCACCCTGAGTTCGTCAAATGCTTGATCAATATGTTTGGGTTCTTGAATCACAGTGTTACTGAGATTTCTGCTTCTCATCTCTAATTCCTTATTAAAGAGATCCCAGTTAGTATTCCTGAGATTCCTATAGGGTTTCGGAGTTTCCACTGTATCGTTTATCAAGAAGCCTATAAGTTTATGGTCTGAGAATGATTCCTCCTTGAGGACATTCCATTGATCGATAGAAACTGTGTCTGTGTTATTAGTAACAGTTATATCGATCACTTCTTCCCTATTTTTAGTAACAAAAGTGGGCTCATTGCCCCAATTTGCGGCTAGTAGATTATGTTCTATTATAAATTCAAAAAGAGACTCACCTCTACCGTTAGTGTCGGTGCTTCCCCATTGAGCATGATGTGAGTTAGCATCACATCCAAGGACCAAGTCCCATCTTTCATCAGCTGCTTGCTCCACAAGCTGGCCTGTGAGATCTGCAGGTGGCCCCTCAGTCCCGTCGTAAGGCATATAGCAGGATGCCAGGATGAGTGGTGGGAGCCCGATCCGCTCTAGCTTCACGGAAGTCTGATCTATATTGCTATACGTAGATAAAAGAAAGAGATTAAACTGTTTCCTAGCTACAATGCAAGTTCTGAATTTACTGTTTGCTACCGCTTGTGCAGTTTTGAACAGCGTAAGTCCCTTTGAGTGTAAACCCTTAATTATGCCACCTGGTCCAATCCAGGGTTCTTGAATAAGGGCGATATCTATTTGTCTACTCTCCATGAGGTAGACGAGGTTGGCGCTGGCGGCTTTACTGTATTGAAGATTGATTTGTATTAATTTCATTTTCATGTACATTAAAAACCTCCCGCCTCTTACTTACTTGATTGTTCTGATTGGCTATTAGTCTCAGTTTGCACCGGTTTATCCCGATGCACACCTTGAAGCCAATTTTCTTCAGAAGTGGTATAGACTTGTGACTAAGCTGCACAACCACTTCTGTACCGTCCTTCGTCTGCTCCCCTATCTCAAGCACCTTCTAGTTCGCACTGAGTTGGTCGCTGTTTAGAGATTGCAGATATCTTTCAATCCGATCTCTCGGGATGGTCGGACCCCGTAGCATCATCTTCGCCTTAGGTTTGTTGAGGTCTTTAATTTCCTTAACACCTATAAGGCGAAGGTCAGCGTTAGGCCAGGGAGCTACCGTTCTTTTGACGAAGTCCTGCAGCCAAACGAGAGTGTTGCCGTCCTCGCATGTCAGCAACTTGAATCCGTGGACGGTTCTTAAGCTACCGAAGAGGGGCGGTTGCCCCTCGGAAGTCAGAATCGTCCAGGATTCTGACTTCCATCAATTGCCATTGATCGTTTGAAAGTTTTCGAGAAGGTGTGTTAAAATCTGCAATAGCAAATTGCCGCTTCTCGATGGTCCCTTCCGTGATCAAGGTCTTCGGTTTTTTCGTTTTAGGTGAGGGGTTCGTAGGCGAAGACTTGTCGTCTTGCCTAGTTCTTTTGAACGCCGCCGTTCAGCTTGGTCCGGGGTGGGGCAAAGTGCCAACCGTCTCCCTTACCGTCCTCAAGGTCTTTGTTCTTTTGTTAGTCGTTTTGTCAGTGGTCGTCAAAGTCTTAAGTCTTTGAGTAGCATTGTCCAACGCTAGCTTCTCCCTGGCCGGTAAGGTTTCGGGATTCTTGTTAGAAAGACGTCAGACAATCCTCTCAGCGTTGCATCTTCTCTTCCTCTGTATACGTTTATTGAGACTTCCAGCTCTCTGTGAGGCCTTGGTCTCAATAACGGTGTTCGTCGTCGTGTTTCCTGTAAGGTCTATGACGCTACTTCTGCTCGACGAAGATGGAAGAGTCGCGCCGGAGTTACCTGCGGGGCTAGTGCCCCCAGCGCAACTCCCACACGGCCCTCCCATCCCTGCCTCCAACAGTTCCATTTTCCCGGTTGGGGGAAGTGATCCCGCTGTCTGCGTGGTTGGCGTCAACGTAGGCGTTCTAGTCATGTCCGTATCTAATGAGATTCGTCCTATCTTCGACTGGGTCTTGGCAACAGTCGGTGGATTGGGCGGTCCCATTAGAGTACTAACGCTTGTACTTCCTGAAGCGGTCACCTCTTTGGACGGTGGGGCAAGTGCCCCTCCTGTCTTCTTAGGATCATTCTCCAGAAAAGCACGAGCGCTCTGAAGTCGTAGGCGTTCGGTGTCGGTCAGTTCTTCCCAACTCCTTTTGCCGAGTCGTTTGATTGTTTTCTTGCAGTTGGAGATTTTACTCCGAACTGAAGAGGTTGACAATCGTGAGAAGGTGGAGCTGGCAACGGAACATGCGTCGTCGTCAGTCAGTGTTCCGATGCTAACTCCATCCTCTACACCGAGGTTGGAGAAAGGAGTGAGAAGAAGAAGGTCTTCCTCGTCCTGTGTGGTAGTTTTGTCGTGTTGTCTTGTTGTTGTTGTTGCTGTTGTTGTTCGTTGGTCACTGGCGACTTCTCCCCTCCTTCTATTGGAGAGGCAAAGCCAACGCCGGCAGCCGTGACTTCTGACGACGGCGACGTTTCAACGTATATCCCCGTTGATAATTTATTCGTTCTTTGTGTGTTGTCCATAGTTTTTATCATGTTGGGTTTCTCTTAATTAGTCTGGGATCACAGCTGATCGGCTGAAGGTTTAACAAATACAAATCTACAGCCGATCAGCTGAGGCCCCAAACGTAAGCCTCCCCACCGCTACAAGGTGGAAACCCGGCGAGGAGTACACGTACAGCTGCGGTAAAAAAAATAGCACCACTACGAGAACCCAATTTCATTTAAAAATAAAGTTTATGTCAATATTTTGAGGGAAATTTTTGATATGCAAAAAGACTAAATTTAATCAAAAGAACACATTTAAAAAAGAATTGCAACTTTTATTCATCAATTTAAAAAAAAAACTTAAATTTTCTCCAAAAACTCTTATTAATAGGCGGTAAAAAAAATAGCACCATTGCTTTATCATGCAACTTAAAACTAAAACATCGTAAGAATACAATTTGTTTTTATCATTTTATTTTTAAGAAGTACCTAACCCACCAAAATCAGTACTTTGCTGCATAGCCTTTGTTGGCTCTTACAGTTTTACAACGTCTGTTCATCGAATTTACCAAATGTTGGCACCTTTCAATCGAAATATTCTCCCAGGCGACTTTCACGGCAGACCAGAGTGCTTGGTTACTTAACGGCCTAGCGTCAGAGACTCCTATCTTAACATCTGCCCAAAGATTTTCGATAAGATTTAGGTCAGGCGATTGCGCTGGCCACTCCATCACATTAACTTCATGATCTGCTAACCATTTTTTTGCCTTCTTACTGGTGTGCTTGGAGTCACTGTCCTGTTGGAACCCCATAAAAGTTGCATCTCTTCCTCTGCATAAGGGAGTATAATGTTTTCGACTATATTAAATAAACGTGTTGATCCATGATGGGTTTGATCCAATATATGGGCCCAACTCCATAGTAGGAAAAACAAGCCCACACCATTATGCTCGAACCTCCGTGCTTAACTACTTATTTCGTGAAAAAAACCGTTACCTTTTTAGTGCCAGAGATACACAATACAGAGAGATGACAGTTCAAGCAATAACAATTAACAGTATAGTTGCTTAAAATATTTTTCTATTCACTCAATTGCAGAAGTAAAAATGAAACTTGTACCAGTAGTGCTATTATTTTTACCGGCACTGTATGTGCTAGAATAATAAAAAAAACTAGGCTGAATGCGACAAACACTGATAATTATTTCCATTGGCGCGCTTCTAAAAATAACATTCAATTGATTTCTTTAAATATGATTTTTTTTTCTCAAGATATGTGTGTATAACAGTAACAAACTGTCATTTGAATGTTTCAATCAATTATGGAATGATTCATTATGCCTGGCGTGAAGTGGAATAAGTTTATTAAAAAGAGAATTTTTAAGTTATAAAATTAAGTGCAACTTCATGGTATTTTTTTTTTTTGAGAAAAAAAAGATACTCCAAATGAAAATATTGTTCGCAATAAATAAATGTATTGTATTTATATTACCATTGGCTCTGTTTTTTTTTTTGTAAAAAATATGAAAATTGACTTATTCCATATTCAAAAATAACGATTCATGTGTAGACAAAAATTAGACAGTGGTCTGATTATCCTTTTCGACTCGCTTCGATTTGATCAATTCAATTTATACTTGAAATATTTTCAGATAATTGGCAGCTGATTTCCAGGGATTTTTATATTTTTTTTAATAAAAATCTTTTGCGTTATATAATTGTGTAAAAATAATTATAAAATTAAATTATTATTTTTATTAAAAATGGATTCTATGTATAAATGTTTTTGTATATGTATATGTAAGGTATATGCCGAACGTTGAACTGGAAGAAACCTCAAACTTGCTAATTTAAAAAAAAAATATTAAGAAGGGCTTCTTCTCTTAAAATTGGTGTAAGGTGTTGATTTTGTTTAATTTTTGCTTTATTTTACAATTTAAATACCAGGCGCATTTAGTGTTCCTTTAGATATCCCTTGATTTTCTCTAAATATCAAAAATTCGATGAGCACAGAAAATTGTTAATTGTTTCGGAATTATAGGATGCCTTATGTATATGTATATTTTTCGCAAGTGTGCACTCAATTTTAAGAGCAATCGTATGTACATATGTTTTGAAATATTTTTTTTTTCAAAATAAATTGAAATATCCACATAAAATAAATAGCCTAAAAGAGTTCTTCCCTCAAGCCTCAACTAAACATGTTTGGTCCGCGACATAAAATAAAGGTTTACATTTTTATTTAGATTCAAATTATTGTTTCACATTAAGACTTAAAAACTACAATGTGATCGCATATTTTGACCTTTTGTTCGTTTGTGACGTTCAATAGTTCCCCTTTTGTTGTCCCTTTAATCTGACATGTCAAAACTCAAAATAAATTCTTCGTTAAAGAAGTTTCACTTATAAATTCAATATAAATATAAAATAAATATAATAAACTAGCAAAGCCGGCGAACTCCGTTTCGCCACCAGATGGCTTCGTTTTTTGTAACATTTCGTTTGGGGATTAAAAGATGAAGAATTTTTTTTTGTTTTATATTTGAAAAGGAAAAATTTTTATTCCATTTCACATTAGTAATGAATTCATTTCGATTACCAAAATGAAGTGTAATTTACTTGAACTTCTCTAAGTAAAAAATGAAAGTGAATCCAAAGTAAATACTGAATCGAAGCGTTATACGTGTCCGCAAATGACACTAGCTTACAAAATTTGGGTCACCGATGCTACCTAAAAAAAAAACAACTTGTTTTTACTAATTTGGGGTCGCTGAAAACGAAAATGACATTCATTTTTTTTTTCAAAGAACAGAAAATTTAGTACATTCTATGTAAATTATTTTTTTTTATTAAATACTAGCTGACCCGGCGAACTTCGTACCGCCTAACAGTCAATGAATATCGTGTTATCTTTTAGCTGAACTAATTTAGGCTTTGATGACCGTAATACAATGATACAAAATAATATTAATATACATAGAAATTTATAAGTATTTTATTATGATGAATGATGATGAATGCATACAGAATGAGAATAAAAATTCAAAAAATAATAATAATTAAGTGCTTCAAACACATGTCAGAAAAAAATGATTCAAAACTATGTTGTGAAGATTGTGATACAATCGGATTAATTCATTAATCGGATTTTCATTCAAGCACCTTGTGGTAAACGACATTCTTTGTTTTTGGGCCGATGGTTTGCCCGCACGTGAGCATGCCACGTACAATTGACCATGAGAAAAACATGTATTTTCTAGATTGAGGCCACAAATAGTCAAGAATTGGCCCTGTGATTTGTTGATCGTTATGGCGAAGGCAAGAAGAATCGGGAATTGAAATCGTTTAAACTCACGCGTCAATCACATTGCTCATCAGTTTTCTTATCACCAAACGCTTTCCATTGCACAGTTGGTTTAAATTTATAAGCATGATGACTACCGAGCCAACCTTCAGTTGTAAATTGTGCGGTGGTAAACCAGGCACATCCAAGGACTTTAAAAATTCAGTTGGATGATTAGTGGCTTCTTCTTCGTTTGTTACACAGTCGATAGATTTGAATGAATACAGAGTACCTACGATTTGATTTTGAATTATAAAATTGATGTCATCTATGTACATCTTTATTTTTAGCCCGCAAAATTGCTCGCTCACTTAACCATTTAGTATTTTTGTGGTTAGCAATGATATCCGGAAATACTTTGTTGATAAGCTCGTCTTTTGATGAGACGAAATTGGAAAAATTTGGAGGAAATGAAATCAAACCGCTCGATTCGTCAACAGGAACACGATAGTCAGCAATTGCTTCGAGAAATCATCAACAGATAGATCGTTCAACGTCATATGTACATACAGTTGAAGTTTCTTTACATATCGCCACAGATTTGATGCTTTGAGGCAAACGTTGATTTCGTCGGCAGCAGTAGATCTTGGAATGATTGGTAGTGTTTGTCGGAAATCGCCTGTTAATAAAATCATTGCTCCACCAAAACATCTAGAGTCATTGCGCAGATCTTTTAATGTTCGGTCTAGTGCTTCCAATGCGCGTTTGTGCGCCATTGTGCATTCGTCCCATATGATAATTTTGATGCTAATAAAAAGTTGGCCATTGCGGAGTGTTTCGAAATGTTACAAGTCGGTTGTTCAGTAGTTTGAAGTTTTAAGGGTAATTTTAACGCTGAGTGAGCCGTACGGCATCCGTCTACCAATGTGGCCGCTATTCCAGAAGAAGCAATTGCTACCGCAATTGCGGATCTCGCACATACAGTGGCCAAAATCAATGACATGAGGAATGTCTTCCCAGTTCCACCCGGGGCATCCAAAAAAAAATAAGCCACCATTTTCGAGAGTTTCTGAATGAATAGTTGTCACAATATTTGACAGGATTGAATAACAAATGTTTGACAAAAGAAAAAAACATTTTACTAAGTATTCATGTAATAAAAAAATGAACTTTTATTGCACATATCGAGTTTTCATTGTTTTTAAGATGTATTCTGCTATTCGGGTCGGAGACAAATCCAACGAATCAATAACCATGAAAATTGGTTGAGCAGATCTCGAGTAATAAGTGTTGTTTTATATACATATATAGAAGTAGTAATATTAAAACGATTTCGTATGAAAAAATGACTGACTTGTTTTTCTTATTTATTTCATTGCTTCTACATTTATCGTTCAATTTTAATGAATTTGGTCTTAAAATTTTTATTTGAGCCCAAAAAAATATTTTTTTATATTTTTTTTCTATCCACGGTTCTATTAAAAATGATAAATTTTCAAAAAGCTCGAAAAAATCGAGCTTTATAATCTTTGATCGCTTGTATCTTAATGAATTCGCATCCGATTATAACAAACCGTATACTATATTTACTATATGTAAATTAAAAAGATCACTTAAGAGATATAGGCCAGCGTTCGAAAAATAGACCAAAAAAACCTTTTTTTGAGCATATCTCGAAAACGGTTCTTTGAAAAAAAAAATTATTGTCATTTTCGTTTTCAGCGACCCTAAATTAAGTTGTTTTTTTTTTTAGGTAGCATCGGTGACCCAAAATTTTGTAAACTAGTGTAATTGAACTGTTAGAAAACGAATAACTTTAACCTCAATTTCACAATTTCACAGTGAACACAATGTTTCACGCACCGGCGCCATCTACATAAAATGAAACGTACTTATTTTCGTGAAGGATACTCACACACCACGTACTGGCGCCGCCGTTGTAGTACATGCTATGTATCAGAGAAGGCGCTTTATGTGAAAAATATTTTCCCTGTTTTCCTGCTTTTCTCTTGAAATTTTTCCTGAATTTTCTTGCTATAAACCTCACGGACCCCGAGACCTTTCCAACGAATGCAAAACCGTGGAAATCGGTTCGTGCGTTCTGGAGTTATAGCGTCAGAAAGGAAAACCCGACTCATTTTTATATAATAGATTTCTTTGTAAATGCATTTGCAAAGGATTGGCGTCTAGTCATGAAATATTAAAAAAAAAACATTCTCATTCTCAAAGAAAGTGTCCGTTATTATTGTGCCTAATAAAACTGTTTCGTCTTTAACCCTTTCAATAAAACACCACCGTTATTTGTATATTAATAATGTTTTTTTTTTTTTTTTTTTTTTTCAGAAAATCGAAAATGACTAGAAATTGGCATCGACAATGAAAACAAACATCTGAGAGAGCCATAAACAACAAAAACGAAAAAAGATGTTTTTAATATCAAAAAACCAAAAACGTTCCAACAGCACAATGAAAATAATTTTGTCAGCTTTTATAAAAATTCTTTAATAATAAAATCAAACACGTGGCTAGTAAAATTTTAATAATTAATAAAAAAAAAACAAAAACCAAAAGCAGTAAAATGTTTCTTGAAACAAAATTTGCTGATACTTCAGGAGGGTGTTAGTGAAAATAAAAATGACGTTTGAAATCAATGAGAAGTAAAACCAATGGAATTTTCGTGTTAAAATTAAGTAATTAGAGTGTATAACAAGTTTTTTCTTTAATTATAAAAAAGTATTGTTTTTTTTTTGGTTTATAAGTATTTTTGTTTTTGTTTGTTATTTTTTTGTTTTGTACAGAAATACTTTAAAAGTGTTAACACAAAAATAATAATCTCCCTTTAATACACAATATAAAAATACAGATAACATAAAAATTTTGCCGCATAAAAGAAAGAAAATGGAAAGCAACGTTAGATTGCGGATACTAGTAACCAGTGTTTGTCTATTAATAACTATTCAATACTTAAATGCCGATCAGGGTAAGTAATAGCTTTTATATATTTATTGAGCTTTTTGTTTTTAATATAAGGTCCTATTGCAGTGAGTGTGCAGTATTGCAACATTTCGGCTGTTGTTGTATGGAGGATTCACAGCTGCGCCGAACCAAGTCGAAAAAATACAGTTCGGAGATATTAAGAGATTAAGTGACAAAATTTCGTAACTGGACTTGATGTTTTAACGTTAACTAAGTAGCGGAAGAGTTGTATTTTGCGCAGAAAACAAAAATGTATGACTTGATTCGGTACAGCTGCGAGCCGTCTATATTTGAGGTAGTCAAGGTTGTCAATAGGGGAGATAGACGTTCTTATTAAGCATGACTCAAAGGCTATTCGACTACAAAAAGTGTTTTGGTTGTTTTGAATGTGGATGACAAAGTTATTTATGTCCCTCAAGTTAGCAGACCAAGGTCAGCAGAACATATGTTTTTGATGGCATTAATTAGTGCTTAATTAATGCTTTTAAGTGCTCCAAAAAAAAAATTTGTGCTCCAATAGTTTTGGAAAAACCGAACAATATTCGAAAAACCATAAAAACCAACAGAAAAAAAATTATTTATCTAGTATTTAAGTGCTATTTAAATGCTCTACGAATAAAAAAAATTTCAAAATTTCAAAAAAAAAAATTTGCCATATAAAAATAATTTTTCCATGTTCTGCTAACTTTAATTCCATTTTTCTCAAAAACCATTAGAGTTTTCGACTCAAATCTTTTTGATTAGTTAATAGATCACCTAGCACGAAATAGTTCTGAAAATGGAGCATTTAATACGTGCTAGTCGAAAAGTCTTATGATTTTGGAGAAAAATCAAATTAAAGTTAGCAGAACATGGAAAAAATTAATTTTTATGTGGCAAAATATTTTTTCTTTTTGAAATTTTCAATTTTTTTTTTATTCGTAGAGCATTTAAAAACACAAAAAAAAATATTTATCTAGTATTTATAAGCTAAATACTAGATAAATAATTTTTTTGTTCCGTTGGTTTATACGATTTTTTGAAAATTGTTAATTTAATTAATTTTTACCAAAACTATTGGAGCACAATTTTTTTTTTTGGAGCACTTAAAAGCACTAATTAATGCCATCAAAAAAAATTTGTTCTGCTGACCATGGTCTGCTAACTTGAGGGACATGTGATTAACTGTAACCTAAAAAAATAAAGGTTACTCTCAAACTTTGACCGATATTTTTTTTCGTTGAAAATAAAGGTTATTGAGTGAGCATTTTTGAAAAGCTCATCAAATAACAGTTATTAGAGAACTTTTCAAAAGAATTGGTGCACTTTGCGTTATCAAGAGTAACTGGTATAGAAGGTTTGTTCTTAGTTACTGAAGAAAACGCATAAGTGAGCTGGAAATTTTATCATGGCAGAGTGGAAGATTCAAACGCATTAAAAAATCAAAAGAGGTTAATAACTCATCGATAAGATTTATCAATTGAATTGAACCGATAACGTGAATATCCTTTGCAAACCATCACCAAAACAGATGATAAAAATCAACTACTAATTGAATTTGTAAATAATGAATTTGGTTTCACTATGTCAAATTATCGCAATCTTAGCAAAACGATATACAGAACTTCTATTGATGCGGTCTTCATTAGACATTTAAATAGGTTTAAATCAAAACTGTTCGTTTATTACTTCGCTATTTTAAGCCTATCGTATCAGTTTTAGAGATTGCCGATGATGGTTCTGGTAATAATGATGGTGAAAAAGTCGTCGAAGATAATTTTTTTTTTATGTACTTAATATTAAATAACCATAATATGTTATGGTGTCCTTATACCCAAAGATTGTTCTTTTCTGCAATTCCCATGTGGCTCATAAAACACAACTATTGTATTATAAAGAAAATTGGTCAACGTGATTTTAACATTTAACCCTATTGAGTTTGAATTTTCTTCAATTGTGTCATAATAATATCAAAAATCCCCGTTTCCTTCAAAGCATTGCAGACCTCTTTTAAAACAATGATTATTTTTAATGTCAGTTGTTTTTTCTTTTCTTTACTAATCCAAGACACCCTTGTTAATTCAATTCACCGAATATACGCTCCAGGCTCCACGAATTTAATACGTATCCGTCAGACAGACTATATATACAATGTTGTTAAAGCAACCGCTTATTAATTTATGCACATAACAAGATTATTGGAGAAAAATGCGTTCAAGGAGCACAAGGAATAATATGAAGTCTGACCTATCTTTCAATCTCCCCCTGTTTCAAGGTCTTTTTATTTTACGATACATAAAAAGGGTAAAAAAACTTTGAATTTTCTTTGAAAAAGTGAGGCGTTGGGCTTAAAAAAAATCAAAAAAAAAAACAATAAATTGATTTAAAGTTATATGAGATAAAGATCAATTTATTTGTTTTAAAAATTTTATTTCTCCTTATACATATTGCCCATGGTGCGGCAGCGCGTACTAGATTGTAACATTATGTGGGTATGAGTTTTACCCAGCAACACACTTGGTTTTGAAATACACTCCTTGAGAACAAAGTTGATCTAATACTTTAACCGTAGAAAAAATACGAGGACTCTTTTGTCCGGAAAATTTAATTTTTTTTTTGTTATTTACATGATTCATACACAGATTGTTGTTGTTTTTTTGTTTATAGCAAATAAGTATACGTTAAAATTAAAAGTAAATCAAGTTCAAGACAAAGACACACTCATATACCAGATATGTCCAAAGATTAATCGAAAAGACAGGTAAATGGGTTTACACTTTGGCTTATAATATAGCTAATACTGGCGGACTGCTCCGGCTTCCCACGGGTATAAAAAATATAACCTATGTCACTCAGTGAAAAAAATGAAAAACGTATAAACCTTCCTCTTCAAACTCTATTAAAAGAACGCATCAAAATTCGTTGCGTAGTTTTAAAGATTTAATCATACATAGGGACAGAAAGAGAAAGCGACTTCGTTTTATACTATGTAGTGATAATACTGCAAAAATTTATTTTAAATTTTTTGTTAAAGCACTAAGTGCTTATCCAGCGCGATTATGTTCGCTTCTTTGTAGAAATATTCGTATCTGTAGTGCTGCCGGTGAAGTACATTGCGGTGCAGATCCTGAGTATTTTCCTTTCGATAACTAGGAATTCCTTCATGGCTGGACTCGAACAACATATGACTATGTACGTAGAAGTTGCTTGTAGATTAGTATCTTTGTCTTTTGACTTAGTCCCATTTCTTTTTTTTTAATCAATATAGATGTAGACGCTGAAAGCCCCAGTTGGCTTTTATGAGCCCAGTTCCGCTTGGCTGTTATGGTAGATCCTTAAGGTAGTCGCAAGTCAATTTTTCTGCAGTAAGTTGTGGTGGGAAGATCTCTACGAGCTGGGGTCTTCTCAAGCAGACAATTTGCGATTTGGAAGTGTTGATCCGAATGTCTCATTTCTTGTAGAATTAAAAGAGTCTGCTTCTTCTTTGGACTGCCATAAGTGATGGATTGATGTCGTATAGGTAAGCGAATCATCAGTATATAAAAAGTTCTCGCATTCTGTTAGAACGGGTGGGTAACTATATGATTTGTTAGATTATTTTTCTTCAACAACTTCATCACTTCTTTTATCGTTCTATTAATGTGAACTAATTTTAATTTGCGTCTTATATTATTGTTGATTCTTTGCACTCACAACTGTATACGGGTCTTCCAAGTTTAGTTGCGAGTCCCAAACAGCGTTGTAAAAAATTCCAAAGACACGCAAAAATTTCATGCAAAAAAAAAAATGCATTAAGAAAAGATTGTTATCAGTTGATTGCAATCATTTATAGGTAAAAGAATAGGCGATTGCAATCTTTCTAAATTAAAAGAATGCTGATTGCATAGTTTGAATGATTGCAATCTTTAAGATGAATTCAATTAAAGATTGTTAAAGAATGCATTCAATCTTCATTAACCCTAGTCCCGAAATACAAAGACACTTTCAAAGAAAATTTTGGCAAACCTTCTTGAATTTTGCAATTTCGGGAACTTACACTAACATATACAAAATGTTAGCTTGTTTTCTGTATATCATGAGTTTAGCCATCATTCAATTCCAATCCTAAAATTTGTGATGGTTGATTTAAAAAAAAAATCCTCTACCTGCCTGATTGTGGAAAAAGCAATAGTTGTTCGCACCAGCAATCTATATATATAAAACTAAGACGGGTTTGTTACAACACTTATAACTCGAGATCTGCTGAACCAATTTTCATGGTTATTTATTCGTTGGATTTGTCTCCGACGCGAATAGCAGAATACATCTTAAAAACAATGAAAACTCGATGTGTGCAATGAATACTTAATCATTTCAATAAAAGCATGAATACTTAATAAATGCTCATTTTTTTGTCAAAAATTTGTTATTCAATCCTGTCAAATACTGTAACAACTATTCACACAGAAACTCACGAAAATGGTGGCTTATTTTTTTTGGATGCCCCCGGTGGAACTGGGAAGACATTCCTCGTGTCATTGATTTAGGCCACTGTATGTAGGAGATCCGAAATTGTGAAATTGAAATTGGGAGTTGCATTGTTGAACGATCTATCTGCTGATGATTTCTCGAAGTAATTGCTGACTATCGGTAATGGCCGTGTTCCTGTTGACGAATCGAGTGGTTTGATTTCATTTTCTCCACGAGCTTATCAACAAAGTATTCCCGGATAAGTAAGCGAGCAATTTTGGCGGCTAAAAATAAAGATATAAGTACATAGATGACATCAATTTTATAATTCAAAATCAAATCGTAGGTACTCTGTATTCATTCAAATCTATCGACTGTGTAACAAACGAAGAAGAAGCCACTAATCATCCAACTGAATTTTTAAAGTCCTTGGATGTGCCTGGTTTACCACCGCACAATTTACAACTGAAGGTTGGCTCGGTAGTCATCATGCTTATAAATTTAAACCAACTGTGCAATGGAAAGCGTTTGGTGATAAGAAAACTGATGAGCAATGTGATTGACGCGTGAGTTTAAACGATTTCAATTCCCGATTCTTCTTGCCTTCGCCATAACGATCAACAAATCACAGGGCCAATTCTTGACTATTTGTGGCCTCAATCTTGAAAATACATGTTTTTCTCATGGTCAATTGTACGTGGCATGCTCACGTGCGGGCAAACCATCGGCCCAAAAACAAAGAATGTCGTTTACCACAAGGTGCTTGAATGAAAATCCGAGTAATGAATTAAACCCAGTGTATCACAATCTGCACAACATAGTTTTCAATCATTTTTTTATGACATGTGTTTGAAGTACTTAATTATTATTATGTTTTTAATTTTTATTCATCATAATAAAATACTTATAAATTTCTTTCTATGTATATTAATATTATTTTGTATCATTGTATTACGGTCATCAAAGCCTAAATTAGTTCAGCTAAAAGGTAACAAGACATTCATTGACTGTTAGGCGGTACGAAGTTTACCGGGTCAGCTAGTATCTTCATACATAACACTTTCAACTGAATTCTAAATCAAGGATTTTTTTTAAATTGTTTAAGTAATTCCAAATATATCTAATAATTCAAAACTGTTAAAAAATAAAAAAAAAAATAATCACTTATACCAAAATACAAATGTTATTGACTCCCTATTTCTTATCTCTTAGCTATTAACAATTTTTTTTTGATTAAACAAAAAGTAGGTAATAATGATGAAAGCCGACGGCGAGTGAAATTGTAAGGGCATTACTTCTTCTGCTTCTTACTTTGTATCTTTGTTTAAAAGACCACTTAATGCTTAAGGTTTCTTTTTGTATTTATTTTTTTTTTCGTCCAACAATAGGAGCAGAGAAGGGACATTATTATTCACCGATTAAATTGAAAACAATTTGGAAAGCACTTCATTTGAAAAGATGTACCTTAGTAGTAGCGCATATACTTACATACAAAATAAAACAAAAATCCTAGTTCAACGATCGTAGAGGTGAATGCTTTTTTGAAGTGACATGTTGTATAGTGGGGTTGTGTGAATTAAGCGCGCATATCCCAATTTATCACATCAACATATAAGATAGGGTAACACAGTGGAGCATGGTGAAAAATTTATTCACAAAAAAAAAAAAATATTTTTTGCTCCACCTATCAAACAAAAAAAAAAACCGCCAAGTAAAAAAAAATTAAGGGGAACAGTATTACAAAAAATAGAAGGCCTCATATGTTGTGAGTGAATTCCCGATTATTGTGAACTAAAAGTGATTGTTGCGCAAGTTCATAGTTTTTGGAACCATCGAAATTCCAAAATTAAAAAAAAAATTCTTCAATAAATATTTGGTCATGTTCTTCGTAATTGTTGCGATTTTCTAAAATTATAATTGGGATTGGAAATGGACAATTCAAAAAAAAAAATTATTTTAAATAAAAAAATAATACTATAAAAGTTTAAACGTCTTTTCGCATTAAATGTAATAATAAAAAAGTACAACAAAACCCACTCAAAGCAATTTTTAAAAATTGAGAAAAAAAATCAACAAGAAAGGAATATGTTTGCAGAAAAATAGCAGCACTGAAAATAATTTAGAAAGTAACCTATCTCAAAAGACAGCGCGATTATTTCGGGTCACGAGTTGTAGCTTGTGTTAAGAACACCATTTTTTTAAATTCAATTTTAAAAACTAAATATGTTTGCTGCAACCTGGCAACCCCGAAAATGATTTAGGAGTGTAGGTCTAATACTGGTGGTATATTTTAAACTAATAGTAATACAAATTGCTCCGATTCTGATATTTTTGAAATTAGAAAAAACTTCACAATTTACAATTTTCAATTGAAAGCCGAACATTGTTTTCAAAATAAACAAACAAAATTAATTTTATTTTTAAAATAATTTTAAATACAAAAATAACACTGTCTTTTACATTTGAATTTTACACAGTAAATGAAAAAAAGTACTTTTTTGTTTTTAAATATAAACATTTTCGTGGTACTACAAGCGCGTTTTACTGTATTTCCTCTCCCAGCTAGAGAGAAACTTTTGTTGAATCGTTCCAGCAGTTACATACGCAACTTTTATTTATCCATGTTGTACACTTTGGCCACCTGTTTAGAAATAAAATTGAGCTTTACAAACAAAATTTCGCGGGAAAATTTTACATTCCTAATGTAAAATTGGAATATTTTGCGCAAAATTTCAAATTTTCTTCTATTTTTTTGTTCTTATTTTTTAACCAGTAGGATTCGGTTGGTGAAATGAAATAAATTAGCGTTAATATTAAAATTTTAAAAACTACACCTCCTTTGGACCAAAATTACAAAAATACAGAAAATTAAAATGCGCGCGAAAAAAAAACTTTTTTTTGTTGATGATTGGGGTTTATTTATATTATTAATTCTGTCTGTCTATTAAGAAACTTGGACCTACACGTTACAGGATAGAGCAGAACAATGTCTGGCGGGTCAACTAGTTTTTTGTTTGTAAAAACAATGTTTTTGTGTTGATCTATATATTATAATATGTGCTGAATTTCAAGTTCACTTATATCTAACGAATCCATGTAAAATAATTCTAAATAGAATGGTCGAACTTCAACCACTGGGTATTACTAAACCATCTATTTTTCAGTGCTTGGCGTTTAATTGACAAGAAAATTTAAAATAAAAATAGTACTTATTTAAAAATTAAAAAAAAGGCTGAACATTTAGTTTTAATTTTAGTCTTCAAAATTTTGAGTTTGAATATTAATTTTTAAAAAGTATTCGCTTAAATAACTAAACCAAGCAATTTAAAGAATAAAAAGAAATTTTTTATCTGCCTTTCAATAATTTTTTTTTTTAATATAAACTGTTGCTTAAAAAAAATTGTCTTCTAGCCTAAATGCAAATCAATATGTATAGAAGCGTGGAGTATGTAACAAAAATCGCGTCCACTCTTCTAGAAACCAACACGTTGGGGTGTTGTTCTATGAAAAAGGTACATTTACTGTCATCAGGAAAAGCTTAATTCACTGAGCTTCTTTCTCTCTAAAAAAAAAAAAAAAAAAAAAAAACAATCTAAATAAACCAAAATAAATATGTATATTTTTTTCTTATTTAAAATGTATTCTGTGTAGCGGTGCATTCTTGAAAGTTCATTCAACGCTTAAGTTTTTGTTTTTTGGTCGTTTTTAATCTTCCACCAAAAATAAAATAAAAAAAAAAAAACCTAAAAAGGACCCCTTTCTATTGCGCCATCATTCAAACTCGTTCGGAGCCAAAGACCAATCAGCTCAGCAATACACATTTTTGTGACGTATCCCTCACATTTATTTCGAGGAAGAACTGTGTGCCTGTGTTTTATTTTTATTTTTTCATATGAGGGGGGACGACGTAAGAGTGGTTTTTTGTTATATTTTGTTTTCTTTTTGGATGTCATTCCGTTATTTGGTTCTTCCCCCACTTGCAAAAGTAGATTTAATTTGAAAAAATTGTCCCAGTCCTACATAGTTCCAGTTTCATTTCCCAGTCCCAATCAACTTGTAATGAATTCTCATTCCTGCTGAAACTCCTCCACTCACCACCAGTTCTCTACGTACATATACATATGCTGAACTAAAACGTATCTTATTTGTCATCTTAATCCTTTTTTTTATTTTGTGTGTCAGGGTTCAGGGATGAAAAATTAAAGTACAAAAAAGTAGTGTTTACAATTTTCTAGCCTTTCACTCATTTTGTTGAGTTATTATGACGTTCGAATATTAAGCAGTTCAATAAATTTATATGAATCTGCTGTGGCCTGATTAGGGAATACGAAGCGAATCGTTTTAGTTGGCGGAAATGCTTTCGCTTTCGCCTCTTTCGTTTTACATTCGCCCTATTTTCGAAATCGACAGCGAATGTGAAATTTGCGGATCGGTGAATCGACGCACGTAAGGTCGCAAGTTGATTGTTTTCATTTATTTTTATCTTTCTCAAAATATGTAAGTTTGTTTAATTATTGTTTTTTATTTCAAGTAGATCAAGAGGAGAAGAAGCACTTCTGAGTAATTTTCTAGGAATTCGCAAGTCTGAAGCTTCTTCCACTTCATCACGTTCGGCATATATAAACAACATTATAAATAGAATCCATTTTTATTTGTAAATAATATTTTAATTTTATTAAAAAGTTAATGAAAACAAATTGTTCGCACTTCGAGATTTTAATTTAAAAACAAAAACAATCACTGGAAATCAGCTGTCAATTATCTGGAAATCTTGAAAGTATAATTTACGACTCGCTTCGTATTCGTTAATTGATCAATCCGAGGCGGGTCGAAAAGGAGATATCGAATTGAAAGCGATCGTAATCGTATTCCTTAATCAGGCCACTGCTTGTATCCCATCAAAAACTTAATAATGACCTACTGCCATTCATTTGCATTAGTAAATAGATTAGAGTGGTCCTGTTTCCACTTTAAATTACAAAAATATTTATGTATTAACTGTAAATACATTAAACACATAATTCAGAATTTGAAGCATTTTTAAAAACATGATCCGAGAATTCTAGTAAGTTTATTACCTTAAAAATCTAAATATCGTTGATAAAAAATTTGATCGATTACAATTTATAGGGTCCAGTTTTTCAGTGTGGTATCAAACTTAACCCAATAACAAAGAAACTTGCTAACTCAGAAACCTTGCTTGAATATTTAAAAATTATTTCCTAAAATATACGACGTACAAAGAGCTTGTACTAAGAAAATAAGAGTTTTGAACAAGATAAAATTTAAAAAAAAAATGGATAGGGGCAGTGCCTCAACCAACAAGCATCTCCAGATAGCTCGGACCCTATTTTAGATGTCTCCAGTTCCAATTTCGTTGAAGTCCTCTCCTTTCACCTGCGTGAGCTACATAAATAAGTCGCATGTTTCCTCTACTTTTGCCACTATTCAAAGACTCGGGAAAAATTGTAAAATTACAAACTTGTACTTTTTGTCACAAGCACCAGATTTTCCCACAAATTCAGCATTGAATGCATTTTTTCAAGTCCAAATAGGCTTGCAAAAGAAACGATGTCTGTGCTTAACGAGACCATCTTATTAAGATTCTTCTAATAATTAAAATTGAATTTTCCTAGATTAAATGTATATTATTAAAAATTATAAGGTTGTGTTGCCCTGAAGGCGATCGATCGAATGATGGCTCAAGTAGTTGACAAAGGAAAAAGGAAAGAATTGCTGAGAGCACATTGCCGATGACAACTCGTGTCTGACAACCTGACATGTAAATAGTGTTGCCGTTGAACAGGTTCGTCTGGCTTTGATCTCATAGAATTTGTCCGTAATGCTTATAAAAAGATATGGTCCATCGTAGGTCGGAGCTAAGGGTTTCTTAACCGCATCGTGGCGCATATTTGCGAGTTGCCAGATCTTGTGGTATGAAAACGCTTCTCTAACATCTTCTCCGTGGTCAAACGAAACGTTCAGTGACTAGCTTTACAGTGGCACGTATACCAGGATGAGACAAGTTGTGTACGCTGTCGAATGCAGGTCGACGAAATTGTTTTGAGACGAATGGTCGAACGTGCTGAGTTAAAACGTCACAGTGCAAAATTAGCCTAGAATCTGTAAGGACAGAATACCTTTTTAATATTTAAGCAATTTAAAGTACCTTTTAGAAATTGTTGCAGCTCTTCTTCGCTCCTGGTCTGACGCTATCTTCTCAAAGTCGATGGTGTTGTGTGTAGAAACTTCAGATATCCGTGAAAGTGTATCAGCAATGATGTTATCGCTTCCAGCAATACAACGTATGTCCGTGGTGAATTGGCCTACGAAATTCAAGTGTCTGACCTGCCGGGGCGATGCCTTTGCTGGATTTTGGTTGAAAGCGTACGTCAAGGGCTTATGGTCCGTGAAAATACAAAAAAATGCGACCTTCAAGCTTAAAGCGAAAATTTTTCACAAACAAATAAGCACGAAGAAGCTCCCTATCAGACACGCTAAACTTCGTTTGGGATTCAGTAAGTTTTTTAGAGAAAAAACTTTGAGGTTCCCTTTTGCCATTGGAAAGTTGTTGAAGGGCTCCTCCTACAGCCACATCGGATGCATCCACCATAAATGCGAGCTTGGCATTTGCATTGGGGTGCGAAAGTAATGTTCCTTCAGCGAGAGCATTCTTACACCTTTCAAAACTCTCTTCTGCTTCTGGGGACCATTTGATTATAGTCTTGTCGTTTTTCTTATTACCCTTCGGAATTACTTTTTGCAGTTTGGCTTGATTTTCAAAAGCATTCTTCAGAAAGTGCCTGTAAAAAATTATAGAATCTAAAAATTGTCTTAATTCACATACCTTTTCTGGCTTTGGAAATTCAAGAAAAGCTTGAACTTTACTCATAGGTGGCTTAATTCCGGAAGCATTGACTATATGTATGTGCTAAAAATAAGACTTTTTCTTGGATGGGCGAAGTGGCTTTTGTCCACGTTTAAAACCAAACCATGGTTAGGTTAGGTTGATTGGGCTGACATTTGATTTTGTTACCGTCACACTTAGATCAATGTAGATCCATTGTGATACCCTGAAGTGTTATAACTTCTTGAAGTGTTAACCTATGAATCCGATGGTTCGTCTAGCCATTTGGAGGTCTTGACGAAGTTCAGTAAGCTCTTGCTAGAGAGTTCTGATAGTTCTTCTAATTCGTTGAAGAAGTAGTTGCCTAGGGTTTTTTTTCCTAGTTTGGCAGAGTGATGGACAATGACAAAGAAAGTGAGCAGTGTCTTCATGCTCGTCTTCGTCGCCACAACATCTGCAGAGATCGTCGGTATTAAGCCCCATTTTCTTTTTATGGTAGCCGAGTAGGTTGTGTCCCGTTAATATGCCTATAAGGGATCTTAAGGAAGGTTTATTAAGAATTAAAATTCTTTCGGACCTTCTCTTATCGTATCTAGGCCATAGTTTCCTGGTAATACCACAGGTGTCTAGGAGGTTCCATCTATCGTTGGATTTTTGAATAATTGTGTTACCGACGTTTTTCTTCAGTTCACATAGTGGGATTCCTATGTTGTGGTCTATGAGGGAAGGTTCAAGTAAAGATCCTTCCCTTGCCAGCTCATCTGCTTTTTCGTTTCCTGGCACACCACTATGGCCGGGAACCCAGCAGAGTCTTACATTATGCTGTATACCAAGAACCTTTAGCTCTTCGCGACAGCAAGAAACCAGCCTTGACTTGATTTGAGTGGCAGACAGAGCTTTTATTGCTGCCTGGCTGTCAATGAAAAAGGTGATGTCCGCGTGTGATATCGCCATCATTGATATATGCCTCGCAGCGTTTTTCACTGCCTGAATAAATTGGCAAGTTTCAGGTTTTCTGAGTAGAATCCTGCTCCTACTCTACTGTCCATTTTTGAGCCATCAGTGAAGATGGTGAAAGTCGACTCATAGGTGTAGGGTACATTGTTTTCCCAATCTATTCTATTGAAAAACCAAACCATACTCACGTAAGCGTTCGAATGTCATCTATGTATGGGAATGCAAACTCCAAACCTCTGAGCACTTTGTCTATGAAGCGCTGGAACGTTTGCGCAGCGTTTCGCAATCCAGGTGGCATATAGAGAAACTCCCACGAAACCAATACGAAACGATGTGATAACAGCTGTCTTCGGTATGTCATCAGGTTCTACCGATATTTGATGATAAGCCTTCTGTAGATCCAGCGTTGAAAAGATAGTTATATCTTCCAAACAGTGGTGGGTAAAGTCCTGCAAATAACTAATTGGATATCGATCGGGAACGGAGTTGGCATTCAGTCGCCACAAGGCCTCCACTCTGCTTAGGCACCATATGCAGTGGACTTTCCCAAGCGCTTTTTAAAGGCCGGCAAATACTTTGTTCCATTAGGCTTTCAAATTCTCGTTTTTCTATATAGGTCGCGTGAACTGTTGGTCCGGTTGTTGGGTTGTGATGTGTCACACCATGCTTCATAGTTCTTGCTGCTAAGGTACGAGATCGAGGTGCAAAATTTGCTTTCAATTCACCAACGGCACATGTAAGTTCTAATGTCTGATGTTCGATACCAGTACCGTTACTTGCGGCTACCGTCGGATGAGATTGCGGGTCTTCCCCGTTAGCTGAAAAAAGCTGGCAGTACATCGCTGAGTTCTGCATTAGCGCCGATAATATTCATGATGTTTATATAATTATAAGTTATATTCCACCAAGAAGTTCATTTGAATTATATAAAACTCATATTGACAATTGTTCTTTTATTCTGAATAATCTAAAAGATAATCAGCATATTATTATCTTAGGTGATTTTAATTTACCAAATATAAAATGGTCGTTAGATGTAGATGAAAATTGTTTGATTCCTTATAGTAAGTAAGTAGGTAAGTAAGTAAATAATTCATTTATTGACATTTTGAGTTTGTTACATTTACATAGATTTTTATGAATTTACAAGCTTTAGCTTAGCCGTCAGCTCGACTGGCATCATTAAAACATTTTATATTAAAAAGAGAAAAAAAAATAACATTAAAAACTAAACTGAATTTGTTTTGCATATTTTTGTATTTTTGTATTTTATTTCATCATTATCACGCATATTCTGTTACAAGCAGCATTCTAAATGCACAGGTTTCCTTCAAAAACAAGGCAAGCTCTTTCCAGTAAGCTCCGTTTAAGATGATTTTTGTCTCCTCCATTGAAAGAACAGCTTTTCCAAAGTAACACAGTCTATATGGTTTGTAAATTGGACAAATGCTTAGTAGATGGAAGCAGTCTTCTTTGGCTTTCATGTTACATATAGTGCAGAACTGATTAAAATTCCCGTTGTAGGGGCTTCCGTTGAGATTTAACAGCTCACATCTTGCTTTGAATATCAAGGAGATTTCCTTACAGCTGAATGTATCTGTAAAATAATTTGTATCACAGAGATTGTGCTCTAATTGTGCGTAAATTATTCTGCTTAACGACTCGCAGGCCTCTTCAACCATGAGATTTCGAGTATAGTCTTCTTGCATTTGTATAATTTTATAAAAATTATCCTTCAAAATTTGGGGGAGGTTTGGGTCGACAACTTCTCCATGTACAGTCCCAAGGTTTTGCCACGTTTCCATCCACCAATCTTTATTTCTTACCTCATAAAGTAGCAGCTTTTTGGACAAACGAGATTCAGGGTTTTTCAAAACTTTAATGATGTAATCGGCTTGAAGCTTAAGAGTGTAGGTAAATAATTTTGGTAGCCCTGTTTCCAGGTATATGGCGTAGTTTGGAGTATTTATCGGAAGATAAAACATTTTTTTAATAAAATTTCTTTGTAATTTTTCAACTTCTTCATACTCTTTTATCCCCCAAACCTGGGCAGCGTAGCAAAGTGACGATTTAATAACAGAATCAAATATTTTGTATTTGACAGAGAGATTTATGTGTGGATTTAAAAATACATTTTTCCATGTTAAATTGATGAGACCTTGTGACGCATTACATTTTTCTGTGATGTGTTTCCTTAAAATCCAAAGTTGAGTTGAGTTTAATTCCAAGATATTTGTATTCTTTCACTACATCCAAACGAGTTCCATTAAAAGTCCAAATATTTCTCACTTCACGCTGGATTGATCTTGTAAACACCATAACTTTTGACTTTTCAATATTGATAGCGAGACCCCATTTTTCACAATATGCCGCAAGACGATTTATCATTAACTGCAAATTTTCTGGTGACTGACAATATAACTAGGTCATCGGCATAGAGCAAGCAAAACGTTTACGATGACGCCGGCAATTTGGATACCTCCGGGAAGATGTTTAACGATATCATTTATAAAAAGAGAGAACAAGAGGGCACTGAGAAGACATCCTTGCTTAACGCCAGTATCTGTTCCAAACCATTGCGAAAATACTGCTCCATCCCAGACTGTTGCCTTTGTGTCCGTATACATGTTGCGTATTACTCGAAGAAATCTTGTAGAAACACCAAGTTCAGAAAGCTTATACAGCATTGCATTCCGATTCACCAGATCAAACGCAGCTTTGAAATCTACGAAAAATGCGTAGATTTTCTTGTTTCTTGCTTGATATGCTTTAACTATAAATGTCAGGGAGAAAATTTAATCAATAGTAGAATAGTTTTTTCTAAACCCTGCTTGAAGTTCTGAAAGGATGTTATTTTCGTCCACCCACTTTTCAAGTCTGCAAACTAGTACTCCACAGAATATCTTCGCTATAACATTCATGAATGAAATGCCACGGTAGTTTTCAACGATATTCAAATCACCCTTTTTATGAATAGGAAAAATAACAGATGTTTTGAAGGATGCTGGAACTTCCGCACTCATTAGAATTTTGTTAAAAAGTGCCAACAAATTGTTACAAAAAGATGCAGAGGCATTTTTAAAAAATTCATAGGGTATCGCATCTTCTCCCGGTGCTTTCCCATCTTTTGCTTTTCGAAGAACTGTTTGTATTTTATCCACAGATATTGTGCAATCTAGTATAGCATCACATATAAATGGTTCGGCATACGAAAACGAAAGGTATGTTTTATTTTGTAGTAGGTTCATGAAATAAATAGAGAGGTCATTGCTGATACTCCAGAACCTATAGTATGTTTTGAACCATTTATTTCTTTTGCTATTCTCCAGAATTCTTTTGTGTTTTTTGCCAATCCTAAAGATAGGGCTTGACTAGTTTCATAGTTTATTTTCTTTGAGAGGCAGAGATTTTTGTATTTGATATTTGATTGTGTATACCATTGCCGAAGTTCATTATTGTATGCGTTACGTCGCATTGCATTAAGTAAGGCGAACGATTTTTGTCTGGCATCCATGCACTCCCTGTCAAACCATTTTTGTTTAAATGATTTAATTAGATTTTGACTTCTGTTACGTGTAGTATTCCTGATTCCTTATAGTATTAAAAGTGAGTGTGATAGTGTGGTTGTTGATACCCTAGCTGAATTTGGTCTCAAACAAATAAATTGTTTTCCTAATCTTCTGAATCTAGAAGATAAATCTAGATTCGTTATCAATAAAAACTAGATTTAGTTTTTATTGATAAGGAATTTAGTGTGAGTATTGACAGCCCCATACACCCTCCTATTCCAAATT
Source organism: Syrphus vitripennis (assembly GCA_958431115.1). Classification (NCBI taxonomy): domain Eukaryota; kingdom Metazoa; phylum Arthropoda; class Insecta; order Diptera; family Syrphidae; genus Syrphus; species Syrphus vitripennis. The sequence goes on along the minus strand of OY288111.1, from coordinate 5,399,064 downwards.
CGGATAATCATTTAGTGCTCTGTATGAGCTTCAAATTTTTTAATTATTTAAAACAGACATCTGATGAAAATAATAAATACAATTTTGAAAAATGTAATTTTAATGAATTTTCGAATTTATTTATATCATAGAATGGTTGCCTGTTTTAAACAATTTAAAGGTAGAAAAGGCTTTTGATATTTTTAAAAACTCATTACATAAGGCAATTGATTTATTTGCTCCTAAATTTATCCCAAAATCATCTTCTAAGCCGTGTTGGTATAACAAAAAATTGATTAACATCAATAATAAAAAAAACAAAGCCTTTAAATTGTATCGTGAGTCAAATAATAATTGCATATTGTATGATAGATACCTGCGTTTACACAAGTTCTTATACAACCAGTACATTCTTAGTATGGAATCAAAGTTAAAAAAATAGTAAATGTTTCTGGACGTTCATAAATAATAAAAAGCGTTCTACTGGTATTCCAAATTTAATTCATTATTTAGATGAATCATCAAATAATCGCTCAAAGATTTGTAATCTTTTTGCAGATTCTTTTTTTAGATCGGTCTTTAATCCACCTGTTATGGAAAATTCACATTCGGTTGATCATTTAAATGAAGTTATTCACCCCAATTACCGAAGTCGTAAACGACAGCAAAATATACGACACGACTAGGTTTGTATTCCATTTGTCGTTTTCAATGTTTGTCACTCGTTTCGTTGTCGTGTGTAAATGCAAGCGTCGTTGAAAGGTTTCATTCTGCATTCCGTAAGTCGAAAGAAAGCGACTTAAATAAAAAAATACGACTGTATCTCTCGATCAAAAATTTGTTGACGACAGAAGGATGGAAAATCGCAAAACAGTAAATATTTTTGTTAATTTATTTTATAAAATTTATTGTTATGCTCCAAACAAATAAAAAAACAATCTTTTATATTTTCAGTTGAAGTCTGACTGTTGGTTGAGCTAATCCCAAATTTAAGTCGTTTTCAGCACCATGTTGGTAACTAACATCGTCTGAGCTCCTGCACTCACTCATAGAAAGAGCCTGGGAAACAGAAAATTTTCCTGAGGAGTGGAAAAAGGGGATGATCGTCAAGCTCACAAAGAAAGGAGACCTAACTCAGTGCGAAAACTGGTGAGGAATTTGCGTGCTGCCTGCTGTAGCGAAGGTTATAGCAAAAATCGTCCTAGAGCGAATAAAAGACCACCTAGAAGACACCCTTGACGCCGAACAAGCGGGTTTCCGCACTGGATCTTCCTGTGTGGATCACATCAACACATTGCGGATCATCATCGAACAGTGTGTCGAATACCGTTCACCACTTTACCTGCTGTTCATCGATTTCGAAAAGGCGTTTGACAGTGTCAATAGAGAATTTATTCGGCTTGCTTTGCGCAGGAGGGACATCCCGGATAAATTGATTGCTATAATCAAGGCTACGTATGAACGATCCAAATGTCACGTTCTGCATAAAGGGAGGTTGTCAGAGGAGTTTGAAATCCAAAGTGGAGTTAGACAGGGTTGTATACTGTCACCAATACTGTTCCTGTTGGTAATAAGTGATGTACTGCATGCAGCTTTGTCGAATGTAAATGGATGAATTCAGTGGAATCTGCTATCACACCTTAAACATCTAGACTACGCTGATGACGTATGCTTACTCTCTCATAGGATCATGGATCTCCATCAAATGACAACAAGGATGGAGAGAGAAGCTTAAAGCGTCGGGCTTAAGATCAATACGACAAAAACAAAGAGGATCAGCCTTGGAACTTCCTCATCTACTGAAATAGATATTTCTGGACAACCAGTAGAGATGGTAGAGAGTTTTCAATACCTTGGTAGTATTGTCTCTACTGATGGAAACTATGGAGAAACAACTCTATAAGCTTAAAGACCAAGCTACGATTGTTCCGCTCCAATGTAGAATCCGTTCTTCTTTATGGATGCAGCACTTGGAAAGTAACACCCACTGTCACAAGAAAGCTGCAAACGTTCGTGAATAGATGTCTGCGAAACATCTTGCGGATTTTCTGGCCTAACCGTATCTCCAATGATGAACTTCATGCGAGGACAGGTCAGGAACCCATTGACTCTATAATACGAAAACGTAAGTGGCAGTGGATTGGACATACGCTTCGAAAAGGCCACGAGTGCATTGCGGGTCAAGCGATGCAATGGAACCCTCTCACGCAGCAATGCAGGGGAGTGGGCCGACCTAGAAGTACTTGGCGAAGAACGGTCGAAGAAGAATCAGCGCAACTGGGGAAAAGTTGGAGAGAGCTGAGGTACATCTCCAGAAACCGAACACGATGGCGCGTAGGAGTAGTGGAGGCCCTAGGCCCCGCAAGGGGAACCCCACGGACGTAAAAGGTCTGATGACCTAAGTAAGTAAGTATGTTGGTCTTGGTAACTTCTCTCCGCTAGAATTCTTAGCGTAACTGCGAACCTCAATATCATTGCGATTGATGATGAACGTCATCTTGTCACTAATTTGATCTAACACATACTTAAATGCTTCCTTGGATAATCTAAAATACTGTTTAAATCTATTAAATTATACAAAAGTTTCTTATAAAAGCTAAAATCGAATTAAATATGTAAACTCACTTCGAATCGGGCATATCAAATGGATTTGAGTTTTGTCTTATGTGTTTCCTTTTTATAATTAATTGTACAGTTTCAAAATTTTGCATTGCTTCTTCTTCATCCTCATCACTTTCGGAACTTGTGTTATAAAACATTTCTACACTTATCATGTTAATAACTTTTAATTATAATTTAATTAAACCGCGATTATTATTTTTAACGCTGAACCTGATGATCTTTTATTTTAGAGTTTTATTTCAATTTCATTTGGTTTTGACAGATACCTTACTACTTTTTCATCGTATAAAAATCGGCTACATATTCGTCGCGTCGAAAAAGTTATGGAATGCCATTTGAAAAACGACACGACGGAGAAAACGAGAGTCGTCGAAAAAACGAGACGACTTCGGTAATTGAGGTGATTGACATTGGTGACTTAAAAGTGATGTGGAGAAAGAATTAGAAAAACTTAATGAAGATAAACAACCCGGGTTTGATGGTGTAGCTCCTATTATTTTGAAAAAATGCGTATCTGAACTAGCAACCCCACTGGAAATAATTTTTAACCGTTCTCTTGAAGAAGGTTACTTCTTGAAAGAATGGAAAGTTTCTTTTATATCCCCTATTTACAAGTCTGGATCACGTAATAAGGTCACAAACTACCGTCCAATTTGCAAAATATCGGCTATTCCTAAACTGTTTGAAAAAATAATTTATAAAAAGCTAGTTTTCTTTTTAAAAGAAGTTATATCTCCCTTGCAACATGGTTTTATTAGTGGTAGATGTACTAGAACCTATCTCTTTTTAGCAATTATGTGTTAGGAGCACTTGGGATACAATGTGACGTTGTGTATACCGACTTCTCAAAAGCTTTTGACAAAGTCAATCATTCAATTTTACTTGCCAAACTAAAGGCCCTAGGATTTAATTCATTCATATTTATTAATGTGGTTTTATTCATACCTTTCAGGTAGAGTTCAATACGTTCGTATTAATAATATCCTTTCGGATCCAGTGGAAGTCAATTCTGGCGTTCCCCAAGGAAGCCATTTGCCATTGATCTTTTTTTTAACGTTTCTAAATGTCAATGTATGACGTTTTATAGAGGTATCTCATCGATTAACTATTCATATAATATTCAAGGCATCTCATTATCAAGAGTCACTGAAAAAAAGGATCTTGGAGTTTTTTTTTCTCTAAAATTTTCTTTCGCTAGTCATGTGGATTATGTAGTTGCTAAAGCCAGCTCAATACTTGGGTTTATTTCCAGAAATTCGAAAGAATTCTCTGACCCTTTTACCCTAAGATCACTTTATTTTTGTTATGTTAGATCAGTTTTAGAGTATTGTTGTACCATATGGAATCCAATATATGCAGTTTACACTATAAGAATTGAAAGAATCCAGAAACGTTTTACAAGGATAGCCATAAGGATCTTGCGTTGGAATATCGATATGCCTTCTTATAAATAAGGTGTTTATTATTGGGCATTCAAACTTTGGAATCGTGGCGGAAATATTTTGATATAATGTTGGTGAGAGATATCTTCAATTACAAAATCAATTGCCTCGGTTTGCTCTCATTAATAAATTTATATACATCTTTCCATGCACTAAGAGAGTATCGCCTCTTTTTTGTCCCTTTTCATAGGGTAAATTACGGAAATAATGAACCAATAACACGTTGCTTAAGACAGGCAAATTCTGTTTGTAATGTTCTAGATTGTAATACAAATGTTCTTAAGCAGGGAATGTTTTAAGAAAAAACTATCATTATATATGAATACTGGTGAATAATCTTTAGGTATGTTATCTATTGATTGTTAGTATTTTTAGTAGTCTATAAGATGAAAATCTGCTTGATGAAGAATAAATAAATAAATAAATTTGAGCGGGAAGGCGCTGCAACCAAAGCGGTTTCAGTAACTCGTCATCCATTTTTGAAACGGCTAAGTGGTGCAAAGCTCGCAGTAATTGAGATGGCTTGCGATCACCCAGCTCAATATCCTGCAACAGTTTTCTTAAACGATGATGGTCTGAGCCAGTGAGTCGTGAGATTAGCTTCTCTTTTAGGTTATCGTACTTATTTTCGATTTGGGGTTCAACAAAACATCGCTCACCTGGCCGAGAACACTGCTTTCTATCGCCACAACGACGAAGGTGTAATATTTTCTGCTATCCGATATAACATGAGCCATGTAAAACTGCGGCTCAACCTGAATAAACCACAGCTCAGGAATTTCACAGTCACTCCGACTATTTGAGAGGCCTCTGACGATGCAAATTGAGTGCCGGCAACGTAGGTGCTTATTTTTGTCTTCGCTCATGATTGGTGTTTCTTGTCTGCTTCGGGGTCACCAAAGTGGAGAGAATGATTGTGATCTGGAATTCTAAATAAGAAATTAAAAGATTCTTCTAATAATTAAAATTAAACTTTTCTAGATTAAATGTATAATATTAAAAATTATAAGGTTGTGTTGCGCTGAAGGCGATCGATCGAATGATGGCTCAAGTAGTTGACGAAGGAAAAAAGAAGGAATGTCTGAGAGCACATTGCCGATGACAACTCGTATCTGACAACCTGTCATTTAAATAGTGTTGTCGTTGAACAGGTTCGTCGTGTCCGCTGTTGAGTCCGCCACAAATCTATAGTAAGTACGTAAATATCGTTGGCTACCCATCTCAAGGCATAAGTAAAGCTCCGAAAATTCTATGGTCTTAGCAAAAATCAATCGGTTTAGTTTTTTTTTTTTTGCATTTAAAACAAAAATTCCTTACCCCTATTCGATTTTATTTAACAGGACCATTAGTGCTTACCAAAAAAACACCTATTAACAAGCCAAACGCTGCCTTCTCGCAGTAGCAAAAAATATGTACGAAAGGATCTTGGCAACGCTCCACCTTCACAACAACTAGGTTTACAAAGTAGGTCATCCCTATTAAGGACTTATTGTTTTTTTTGTTTAAGTGAAAACTTCCTTGGCGACGTTGTACACTTATTTTTTCAAACGTATCTTTAGGCTCCAACTGAATACACCGAAATATGCCATTCACATTGAATCTGGACTACCTCCAATTTTCATAAAGAAATTAAAAGCAAATGCAATGATCATATAATCATCAAAGTCATGCAAAGATCAGACAATAATTTGCAGGAAAGGATTCTTCAAGTGGCGTTACATTGGCGGTGTTCCCCATTCAAAGATTGGTATGAGTTGGCGTCGGAACACAACTTAACTTTGGCTTTGGGTCTGGACGTATTAGATTCGTGGAGAACTTCCCTATATGACTGTATCTCTGCTGTAGATGACCAAATGTTTCAGTCATTTCTCGATCGAGCGAGGGTGTCGGTATCAAGGACAATATACAGTAAACTTAATCTTTGTTTAGGTTCAGCAAATTATTTTCAAAACGAGTTCACTGTTAACGAGATGAGTTTGATATTTAAGGTGCGCACGGAGATGCTAGATCTAAACTACAGACCTCACAAAAATGATATTAACCCCAATTGTACATTGTGTAACCTGAATCAACCTGAAACCGTCTTTTATTTCCTAGCATTGTGTCATATTTTACAGGAAATACGACGAGTGTATTTTAATAAGAGTTTCCTTTCATTACAAGATTGCCTTGCGGTTCTTAATGGAAATTACTGGTTGGAAATTGCTTACCCGGTTTTCTTTAGAAGCTTTTTCATATAGAAATACATACCTTAACCTAACTTAGGCCAAATCTAATATAATTTTGTTTTAGCTAAACTAGAAGCCCGATTTACAAAGGATGTTGCAAGTCTTTTATTCTTTTTTTTTTGTTTATATTGGCTTGTATTATGTATAAATATTTATCATTCAACCTCAATTTTTAAGCTTAATGTTTCAAAGAATTAAGTTTGCAATCTGTGATAAATTTATAGATACCTTTAATTTTGTTTTAGCTAAACTAAAAGCCCGGATTTATTCCAAAAAAAGTGTTTGACAAATTTTTTGTAAAGATTCATTTTGTATTTTAAAATTCATAAAATGTATCATTCTGCCATGTTTTTATTTCCATTTATTTTTTTTTTAAATTTAATTACTAATAATAATTAGTAACTACTAATTACTAATAATAATTAGTAACTACTAATTACTAATAATAATTAGTAACTACTAATTACTAATAATAATTAGTAACTACTAATTACTAATAATAATTACTAACTACTAATTACTAATAATAATTACTAACTACTAATTACTAATAATAATTACTAACTACTAATTACTAATAATAATTACTAACTACTAATTACTAATAATAATTACTAACTACTAGTAATAATTACTAACTACTAATTACTAATAATAATTACTAATAATAATTACTAACTACTAATTACTAATAATAATTACTAATTACTAATAATAATTACTAATAATAATTACTAATTATAATAATAATAATAATAATAATAATAATAATAATAATAATAATGATAATAATAATAATAATAATAATAATAATAATAATAATAATAATAATAATAATAATAATAATAATAATAATAATAATAATAATAATAATAATAATAATAATAATAATAATAATAATAATAATAATAATAATAATAATAATAATAATAATAATAATAATAATAATAATAATAATAATAATAATAATAATAATAATAATAATAATAATAATAATAATAATAATAATAATAATAATAATAATAATAATAATAATAATAATAATAATAATAATAATAATAATAATAATAATAATAATAATAATAATAATAATAATAATAATAATAATAATAATAATAATAATAATAATAATAATAATAATAATAATGATAAATAATAATAATAATAATAATAATAATAATAATAATAATAATAATGATAATGATAATGAAAATAATAATAATAATGATAATGATAATAATAATTTCATTATTTTTATTGTACTATTTTGTACATAGAATGTCAGTTTATTAGACTTAACCATTCTTCCGTCAATTGCATTGATTTTTTTGTGAACAACAACAACAACTTTAAGGCACTACCACCAATTGTTTTTACGAATTAATTTTTATATTAATTCGTTTATATTTTATTTTTGGCCGGAGTTATAGCTATTTCATGCTTGCCAGACAATCATCAGACTCTGATATGCGTGGGTTCGAATCCTACAAGTGTTCTTCAAATAAAATTGGATTAAAGCTGAGCGCCACTAAAGGGAGTCTGATGATTGTCTGGCAAGCATGAAATAGCTATAACTCCGGCCAAAAATAAAATATAAACGAATTAATATAAAAATTAATTCGTAAAAACAATTGGTGGTAGTGCCTTAAAGTTGTTGTTGTTGTTCACAAAAAAAAATCATAATAATTTCACTCACCTGTAAACCTAGGTCTAAAAAAAACATAGAATTTCATTGTCAGGGTGATTTCAGGTTTTTGGTCAAAAAACTCTTTAGAGCGACCCCAGGGTGACTTCAAGGCTCAACGAACAAACCTATTCATGCATTTTCATATCACAACTAAACATCTCTCAAGATCTGAGGGATGGTTTCTTCATAGTTGGTTAGGCATCCGATACAACTTTCGAAGGTTCTGGTTAAATCTACCGCAATTTGTTGATTAGCTACATATTATTCAAAATTAAAAACTCAAACGACAAAAAACAAATTAAATTGAATTGTGAACAAACTAGCCTTAATTTTAATTTTATATTTTTCTTAACAATCAATCCCATCCAACCTAATCATAATTATTGTCAGACATTTTTTTAAAATATTTTATTTTACTTTATTAAAAAATTGAAAAATAATTTTTTCTAATAAATTAATTATTTTAATTACAGTGATCCTATTAGATACAACGAGAGAGGCAACATTAGAATGGACAAGATACCCTTATGGTCCTCAAGCACAAACACCAGGCGTAAGTTTTATTTTTGAAGAAATAAACAAAAGAAACAAAATTCATAACAAAAATCCATACCAAGTGGGTGGAAGAATCTTTTACAGATTTCGTTAAAGGTATCAATTGGAGGAGCTATGTTGTCTGTGATGTTGCCTATCATAATGTTAACAATTGGCTATGGTCACCATTTATTGATCGTGGTCCAGCCAATCGCTTATACATAGAAATTCAATTTACAATAAGAGACTGTTCATTGTTTCCTGGTATTATTTTAAAAAGATTTGATATTATTTTTTTGAGAATGCTTACATATAAAATTTGTTTTTGTTTTAGGAAATGCGTTGTCATGCAAGGAAACATTTAGTTTGCTTTTTTACGAATTCGATGCTGCCACAAGAGAACCGCCTCCATGGCAGCCTGAAAGCTATAAACTAATCGGTATTTACAAACAATACATACTTTTGTTGGAATGCATATTTTTATTATTATCCTTTTAATTCTATAAACAGCTCGTATTGCAGCTGGTGAAGGGCGATTTAATCAAAATTCCGATGTTGACATCAACACGGAGGTAAAGAGTATTGCAGTCACGAAAAAGGGTGTCTATTTTGCGTTTCGTGACCAAGGCGCTTGTATAAGTGTATTGGCTGTTAAGGTCTATTACATAACGTGTCCAAGTGTAACTGAGAATTTCGCTCATTTTAATGAAACTCCAACTGGTCGAGAGATAACAATTATCGAAAAACAAAACGGTACTTGTGTAAATAATGCTGAACCATACGAACCGCCAACTTACCTGTGTAAAGGTGATGGAAAATGGACAATTCTTACAGGTGGATGCCGATGCAAAGTTGGATTTGAGCCAGATTATACCAACAAGACCTGCAATGGTAAGAACTCATATTGATAATCAAACTGTTGCAATAGATTTCAAAAGTGAAAGATGGTGCAACTTTCGGTTAGGATTTAATTTAAATTAAAATCTGTCGCATTCCTTTCACAATACTTTCGATCTTCTTCAAATCATTAAAAGAGTTGAATGTGAATTAGAGACTGTATCATGTTTTCTTTTGAAAACAATTATCAACTTGTATTCTGAATATCTTAAATCCACTCACCCTGAGAGAAAAGTCGCTCAATTCGATCTGGGTATTAATATATAATTAAATTGTAAAACAGCAATTACTTATTTAAAGTCTTTACTGTCAAACTGATCTGCGATTCGGTTATATTGTGTTCTCCAATAATCCACAAGCTTAAATACTATCAGTCTAAAATTGTTCGAATCTCGATGGCAAGGTATAGTGGCATTCAGTTTGATAAACTATACCCAGCGAGGATCACATTCATAATTCACTCGCGGAAAGCACGAAGGAATGCTTTATGCTATACAGCAAAGTTAAGATGTTTGATTACCCAATCGTGTCTTCAATCCGCAATATTGAATTGTAGTTTGTTTATAATAGCATAAGCGTGTGAACATGCAGTTTTCTTTAATCGGTGATTTTACTAATTATGCGACATTTCTCTTGTAATTTAAAGTTCCTTATTATATTCCTATTCCTAATTCCTAATTGGTTCATTGTTGGTAAACAAAATTTCTGTATTGAATTTTTTTTTTGTGAACAACAACAACAACTTTAAGGCACTACCACCAATTGTATTAATATATCTTTCTTTTGTATTGTAGAATGTTCAGCTGGAACATTCCGCTCGTTAGATGTAAGTAAATGCACACCATGTCCACTTAATTCAAAATCTTCGAAAATAGGGGTGGCGTTTTGCTCATGCCAATCGGGTTATTATCGTCACCCCCGAGACGGAAAACATATGCCTTGCTATAAACCACCAGGCCCACCAACAAATCTAACACTCTTATTTGTTGATCAAACAAGTGCAATTTTATCGTGGAACACACCACAGCGGTCGCCCGATGAACAACTCGACACCAAATTCCGAAGTGATATAGTTTTTAAAGTAAAATGCGCCTCCTGTTCTTCTAATGTCGTCCTCAATCCATCTACCGAAACATTCAACGAAACAAAATTAACACTTACGAACCTAGAACCCGTTACTCCATATACAATTCAAATTCATTCCATGAATGGGATATCGTACACTGTTAACCCGGAAAACGAGACTTCAGATGGTGATAATGGAACTTCGAATGCCAGTGATTCAATATCCGATAAAACAACTTCGTCGTCGGTGTCAGACGATAGTTCAACTAACATCAAAACAGAGTATACGGAAATAATTTTCACAACTGAATCAGCCATACTGAGCACTGTTTTTAATGTACGTATTGTATCGATAACCAGCAAGGATGCCGATTTAGTTTGGGACAAACCAATCCATAGTGATTCACCAATTGAATTCTATGAAGTCAGATGGTTCCCAAAGCCAGAACTCGATGCTATAAATAAGACAGCTCTTAATACAAAAGAAACCAAAGCCCATATTGAAGGACTGCAGGAAAATATTGAATACGGATTTCAAGTGCGCTGTAAGACTTTAAATGGATATGGAACCTACAGCAATATAGTTTATGCACAGACGCATCAAAGTGTTAGTCCAGGTACGAGTGTTTTATTTTTATCATTTTTTTTTAACAACTAACAAATGTATTTTTTTTAATTTTTTTAATTAATCATTCTCTTCAGTCTATTACGATTCAATGCAAATGCGAATAGTTGCTGGTGCAACAGTGGCTGTGGTTTTTATTCTTGTATTGGTAATCGTAGCTACAGTGTTATTCTTGCGGTCCAAAAATCAAGATGAATTGGATAAAAAGACCAATAATCACTTGCCATTACCATTAGATTATGCCAGCAACGAAGGTAAGATTTATTCACATACATACATATACTGTTGTAGTTCTGTCTGTTTCAAAATTCTATATACATATTCAGCGCACATAAATAAAATAAAAAAAAAGAAATATTTATTTTTTGTTTGAAAATCTACATCCAAACTATTAAAATTAAGAATTTTTGAATTCGAAACGAAAAAATCAACACAAACATGATTTTTTGTCAAGTGATATGTATAATCCAAAAACGTCCTTAACTTTTACACGATATAAGATGTTTCATAGGCTTAATATTGCCTAAAGGAGGAGGAGGGGCGAATCCTAGTTTTTGTGTTAATTTTTTTTTTTCTAAAATACATGTATCAATATTTTTATGGACAAAATGGTAGCCATAACACTGTGAAAAAATATTTTTCAAGTGACTTAGTTGAGATATTAGATGAATGAAAACATTGCCTCGATGTTTTAATTTATTTTCAAAAAATTATTTTTTTTTAATGTTTTTACTTCAACGATAGAATACTAAAAAATGTAAAAAAAAAATTATGTGTCTTGGAGTCTGATGTTGTGATTTGTACCAAGAACCCTTAGCTCTTCGCGACAGCATGAAACCAGCTTGCATTTAATTTCTGTGGCAGAGATGGCTTTGATCTCTACCTGGTTGCCAATGTAAAAGTGATATCAACGCATTTCTCTTGAGGGGATGGAGACAGATAACGGTCTTACAAAATCTGTACGGGGATTTATAAAATCTGTGCAATTTGCTATGGACGCTAGTGTTGAACTCTATTGAGCGTTCTATTATTCGTTCCTTTGTCCATCGCGCTCCACTAAGCCAGGCTACCATATGTTAGGATTGGTCTTATAATGGCTGTGGTGGACAATGTGGATGTAACATTAAAAAAAATATCTTACTCTTTTAAAAACTGCATAGAGATCGAAAATTGATCACAAAATGACCATAAAAAATTGTTGAAACCTCAAAATAATTTTTTAAAAAAAGTTTTTTTACAATAAATTGTAATTTGTATTTTCTATGATTTTTTTCAAGTGGGATAATATGATGTTTAGGTCATAACTACAACTCTGTGTTACAAATTTTGTAACACAGTGTAATTATTAAAATCGTTTAATTCAATTGTATTGTATGAATGATCCTTATCGACTCTAAAAATATCAACGCATGGTGTATATCTCATTAACAACGACAATTTGAAACAAAATAAATCTAGCTGGGTAGGATTTTTTTCGAAATTTATATTTTCTTAGGCAATGGACAGTTTCACAACAGTAAAATAGAACCCAATTAAACTGTTCACAAATGCATAAATGCAAAAAAAAAAACAAACAAAACATAAATAATCCATGAACTGTTTTTAATTTTATTTTTGTTTTGAATAAAAATTTTAGAAAATAAAATAAAAAATATATTTCAATGCTAACTTTTTTTTTTCTCTTCTCCCATATCCCGAAAATATTGAAATATATATGCATATATCTGTATAAAAACAACAATTAATATATATATATGCATATATATATATATATATAAATAATTATATGTTAAATATATATAATTATTTTATATCCAGGACTCGTCGTCACCTATAGTAAGTGTTATAATCTATATAGTATATAAACAAAAACAAAATTTAAAAAATTCAAAATTATTTGTTATTGAAACACATTCGTTTCGCTTTTTATGGTTAATTTGTTTGGGCTTTAAAACTTGTTTGCTTTTGGATATTTAAAATAATACAACAACAACACACTTACGGTGGGGTATAAACAAGAATTTTAATCGTATAAATTATAACTTTTTTTATTATATCGTAGTGTATAAAATTTTTATGTTACAATATAAATACTTAAATACTTTGTGTGTGTATATTACTCTTGAAACTTAAAAAAAAGATACATGTATGTTCATTATTGTGTTTGCATGATTCAGTTTAAAAATTCAACTAACTCAAGTATCTCAAGAATGATTAGAAATTAGAAATGAAAACCTTTCGATTTAGAACTGAGCATTAAAGAAGTAATTGTATTAAGTATTTCGTCGATATTAATTTTTCTTACATAAAAGTGGCTTATGTAAGTCTATTAAAAGTCTTGAACTGAAAGATTAATTTTTATATCATCACTTATCTTTGATAGTCTATGTATCAGCGTAAAAAAATAGCATAAGAGAGATTATAATAATCCTTGCTAAATTTGTTTTTTATTCCTCAAAAAAAGCGATTGAGAACAACTATTATTATTCGCCTGACTTCTTGTGTCGTGTAGTAGTAACCCTTTTCTTCGCAAAATCTCAACTCAGGAAAAAAAAAACAATTTCAATAAAGTCTTAAAGTTTCGACCTAAATAATTACATAAGTACGTTGCATCATAGGAATAGTAATCCTTCTACAAGAGCTTTCATTTTAAATGGTTTAACAACTTTCAATTTTTGTGAGAAGTGTTGATATTTTAATTTTAACCTATACTTCAAAACAGTTGATAAATAATGAAAAACATGCCTTTCACCATCTCTTATATTGCAAATTTAAAGGTGAATAAGCACCTTTATTTTACTTAACAAAAATCTTCAACACAACAGTTTAATTTTGACAGTACAAAATCAAGTGACAAGTTAAATAAGAGTCTTTTTTAAATAATGAGGGTTTCTCCCGAAATGTAAATTTTCTTTCTTTATTTACCGGCGATTGTTATGGTCTCGATCCCAATCTTGAAGTTTGACTTGTGGGGTCCGCCGGGTTGACCGCAGAAAACGTCAACAGGCCTCCTAGTTTTAAATTGTTTCATGTCTGAGGTCAACTAAATGCAGTAGTCGTTGCATTTGCTTCATCCAGGAGTTTTCGCTCCTGCGTTTCTTACACGATAGTGTTGGAACGTCATTTCATGAGCATTTGCTGGTGTTAATTATAACGCTAAAAACTATTTGCGTTATGAACCTGGTAATCTTATGAGGGTTGGTAATAGCCGCCCTTATATTGGTTGTAATATAATAGTTTCAGGTCTCTTGTGTAAACAAAAAAAATATTGTATAGTATTGTATTTAATAAATACACAAACAATATTAAATGTTCTTTTTAAAAAATAAAAATAAACTCTTTTAGTTCGGCAAAAATATGTCCCAAATTGGCTGACTGGATTTGCATCGTGTGATTTTGGCATTAATCTAAGTCTAGCCATGAACTAAGAATTTATTGTGTAATTTGGCTCCGCCGAGCCATTTAGATTTTGAGAAAATCAGAAATCAAAAACTCAAGGTGACTCCGAGATCATTTGGACAGCTTAATAAATCCAAAAACCTCCACCAGACAAATTAAAAGAGTCTTGTAAATATTCTTTAAAAGAAAAAAAAAATATCAACGTTGGGAACCAGAAAATATCGTTTTTATTAGCTACGTACCTAATTATAGAAGGTTCCTAATATACTCAACCTATGAATGCATTAATATTTATATTCATACTTACCTATGTACATGCTACGTTTCTTTCATTCGCAACCTTCTAGAAAAAAATTAGTAAGAAATCAATACAACATAAATAAAACTAAGATCAATTCCAGCATCTTAATATTAGAAATATATTTATTTATATATCGGAAAAAATATATTTTTTAATAGAAACAATGTTATTTAAACTATAAATAAACGTGCTGTTTCTGGTTACATACTTAGTATCTATGAAATATATATTGTTTGTTTGAAAACCAGCATAAAACTTACGGCAGGTTTCTATAAAATCAATGCTGCAATAGTTTTTTTCGTTAAATTTATTTGAAAATTGTTCAATTTTAAAATGCCCGGGCCTAAAAATGTTAAGGATAATAAATAAAAAAATCTGTGCAAAATTTCATTGATATCGTAAACGTTAACACGTGCCACCGAGCACTTGAAATTTCCTATACAAAATGTATGGAGTTTTTTTAGTGTTTTACTAAAAAAATTCGTGAGGGCGTAATAGTTAAAGGATAAGATTTAAGCATTTAAAGGAAGACTGTCATAACTCAAAATTGTTCAATGCGATATGAATGCGGTTTGTCAAAAACCTATGCAAAATCGACTTCAGTGCAACTATTTAGAATATTTTTCACAGCAATATAGCGTGGATGTTCTCTCAATTTTATATTTATCTTAAAAACTCATATTTTGAATAATGGCGGTTGTTAAGCAGTAAGTAAATATAATACTGATAAATAAATAACACACGTTTCTTCCAAGAAGCCAAATCAAAAATTATAAGTTGGTATTTGTTTCTATTGAACTTTTGTAGTAATTTGATAATCAGCCTTATTATCACATGACCGTCGCGTCGGTCGTCGTCGTAGTACTACGAACACCGAAAATAAAGTGTCATAACTTCCGTCGTAAAAAAAATATTTTTTCCGAATTAAGGTCTGTGATATCCTTTTACACGAACTTCAAATTTCATAGTAGATATTTCTGGTATAATTTAAGCTGCGGGCCTTTTTTTTAGCTTTCGTAGTACGCATCTATTGCGTTGGGGCCTTTGATAGGGGTGAATATTCATCTCTTTTTTATTCAGATTTAAAAACTTTCGGATGCTCAAAGCGTTTCAATTAATTTGAGAACAAAAAGTAAAAATATTTTGTATTAAATTTTACGCGGGTAGAAAGTAAAATAAACTACAAATTTATGTAGTCTTCGTTTTTATATCTATAGTTTCCAATTTCCACTGCCCCCATTCCACTGTCAATGACAACCCTTTTTATTTCACTGCCCAGATATGTATAACTTGCTCTTCTTAGCCAGTTGTTTATTTTTTTTTATCATTTAAATATTGTTTGTATGTATTTATTATGATTTTATTTTAAATTTTTAGTTCATGCCATGGATACTACACCAATTGTTAAGACTATCCAATCGAACGGTAAATTTAATTATTTTGTTTTTTTTTTTTTAATTTTGGTTTTAAATATTTGTTTTCTTTAAAAATAAAATAAAATTGTTAAAAAAAAAAACAAAATCTATTTTCATCCTTAGCATCTCTTAGCATCTGCTTAAAATAACAATTGAATTTGTATATAACATTTTTTTCTTAATGTCGTCTTTCAATATTACTAAAATACACAACAAAATAAAATTTTTGGTTTGGTGTTCTTGGTACATAATAAATATAATAAATGCTATGTTAAAAGCTTTTATAATTTTGTATATTCAAAATGCACTTGACTTTTAATAATTTCAAAAATAATTACAAAAATCAAAATTAAATAAGTTTTTTTTTTAAATCGGAAACCAAAATATTTATTTATTTTGTTTTAGTGACTACACCTTTATTTGGAACAAGTCGAAGCTATGTGGATCCCCATACTTATGAAGATCCAAATCAAGCAATACGTGAATTTGCTCGAGAAATTGATGCCAGTTATATTACTATCGAGGCAATCATCGGTAAGTTGGTTGAGAAAAAATGAATAGAAACTTATTTTCTTCTCTAAATATAAATACTTTTGTTTTGTTTGTTCTTTCCAAAGGTGGTGGAGAATTCGGAGATGTGTGCAGAGGTCGTCTCAAAATACCACCGAATTTTGTTCAAGATATTGATGTTGCAATTAAAACACTGAAGCCAGGTGAGGAATTAAATAGTTGTTTTTCTTTTTTATTATTTTTTTTTAATAAAAACAAGCTATAATGAGTAGTATTTAACGGTTATTTTTGATAATAGAAACATTAAAAGCTGTATCTCAAACAGGTTCATCAGAAAAAGCTCGCTGTGACTTTCTAACCGAAGCCTCAATAATGGGGCAATTCGACCATCCCAATGTAATTTATCTTCAAGGTGTTGTAACACGATCAAATCCTGTAATGATTATAACTGAATATATGGAAAATGGCAGTTTGGATACATTTCTTCGTGCTAACGATGGAAAATTTCAAACATTACAACTTATCGGAATGCTACGTGGCATTGCCAGCGGCATGTCTTACCTGAGTGATATGAATTATGTACATCGTGATTTAGCAGCACGAAATGTTCTCGTCAATGCACAACTGGTGTGCAAAATTGCTGACTTTGGTTTATCACGTGAAATTGAAAATGCTAGCGATGCATATACAACAAGAGTAAGTAAATAAATTAAGGGTGGGTGTCCCTCAGAAGCAAACTCAGAACTCATGTAAATACATTTGAATGTATTAGTAGAAGAATGATTCTCTTCTATAAGCTAACTTCTCTCTTGTGCAATACTTTTCTCAGAGCCAGATAATGCCAGCCACAGAGCCATATGGGTATGGTATGGATCAGCAGGCAGAGGCGCACAAGCGCACACAGGCATACATACATATTACATATTTATTGCCAGAACCTGTTGTGCTGAGACTATGAGAGATGAGTCTGACCGACACGCGACGCGACGGCCGGTAGCGATGACATAGGCACGGCGCGAATGATGTTTTTTTAAGTTTTTTTTTTTTGCTATAGGTAGGTAGTTGTTTTGTTTTTTGGATGTTACGAGTATGTCATACTATGAGAAATGAGAAAAGTAATATACATAATATGAATAAGCGACAAAAAACGATATACATAATGCTAGAGAGGGGTTTTCGGTTTGGTGGCGGTGGATATTTTTATTCGTTGTAGATATCTACCTACATATTTTTTTGTTCGTTATGATATGATCTTCTAATTGCAAAAAAATATTCATTATTAGTTAGGTATTATGTAAAATGTAAGTTTTCTTTTGAGAATTTTTTGAAAGAACATTTCACTTACCGGCTCATTCATACGGTTGTATTGCAGGTTGGAATATAATTAGGAAAATTGTACGGAATTGAAAATTTTGAAAGTGAGTAGCAACCTAGGCAGGTAAGACATGATTTTTGGAAATTTATTCAAATTATAGGTACCTAACTAGAGTAAAAAAAGTATAAGTTTTTGTATGGGTCAAGAAACTACCTAGGTATGTATGTTCTATACGGGAAGGGCTATATAGTTGATATTTTTTTAAAAATAAGGTAGGTACAGTACACATCATAAAATGCTGAAGATCAAGATAATTTTTTTTTTTAATTTTGGAGTGATTTTTGAAAGGTTTCAACTGTGTATTTAAATTATGGTCAAATTAAAACAAAATAAAATAATTTCAAACGTCTTCTTTTAAAATATTGAAAAAAAAAACAATTTTTACAGACATTGCCGGCACAGGTGTAGAAAATAACGGGATATAATTTTGTCATTGTTCAAATGTGTTTTTTTCTTTTATCATTGATATCCCAAAATCTAATGATCATACAAAAAAATAGAACTCAATGTTTTGAAAACGACCTAAATTACGTATACTAGATTCTTACGTATATGTATGCATATTTTGGCGCCATCCACTTGACATTATTAATTGCACATATCTGAAGGTATCTATTACCCTCCCAGTGAAATGCAAACTGCATTCAATCACACAATAATAATGTTAATCAAATCTATCGCTATACCTACTCAAAATTAAATTCTCCACCAACGATATCAAGCATTTCAATCATTCATCATTCAATTACACTATTTTACATAAACTATCGAAGAAAAAACAATACAAAATGACTTGTATGCCTATATATATGTATACATATGTATTTCTTTTCGCAAAACAAACAAACCCAACCAATGAGTATAAATGTATACATATAAGTATATATAGGTACCTATACTGCACAATATTCAACCATATCCTGCATCGATCCGACCACAAGAAGTAAACACGAACTTCCATCAACCATCAAGTCTACGAGTTACGATTTGAACAAAGAAAAAAAAAAACAGGACATAGGTATATAATTATCTACCTAATTTTTCAAACTTCTGAGTTTTATATCTAAAGAACGATCATATCCATCGCGAAATCATGAGTCGCGATAACAAAATACAATGTGAAACAACCTACAAGTAACGTGCCCAACCAAAAAAATCAAATTCTTCTGCATGTGGCTACGTCATATACAAATTGTCATTCATAAATCATGACCTTGCATCAAATATATCTAGAAAAAAAATTATTTCTAACAGCAGGTTTTTTTTACATTTTCTAATAATTATAAGATGACGGGTAAGAAAAGAAAAATAAAAAACAACTTAGCCAAGCACAAAAAAAAACAAGACAAAATATATGTGAGAGCGAACGGGCGGGCGAAATTTATTTGCAAAGAGATAGAAATTCTCTTCTTTAGCGCTGATATTGCAGTGGAATTTTGTGGAACTACAACTTCTTTGTGTGCGTGTGCAAGGAATTTTTTTGTTAAAAAATGCAAAATAGACGTCTTTTCTAAGAATAAAATTAAATAAATAGTAAGCGAAAAAATTATTTTTTTTTGAAAAGTGGATAAACAAAATACCAGAAAAAAATAAAAAAAAAATGCCAGAATTCTATTGCCAGTCGTTCTCTTACAATGGTATTACAAATATTGTCATATTGAATTGCATTTTGAAATATATCCTATGAGTTTTTTTTTTTTTTAAAACCGAGACTGTTTTCAGAATATATGAATCTTTCATAAAAAATTATTCACAAAAATTAGAAAATATAATTCTAAAACCAGAAAATTTTAAGAAAAAAAAAGTGTTTTTTTTACTTTTTGTTAAAAAAAAAAAAAATTGAAAAAAGTGAAAAAAAAAGTTAAGTAATTACACACCTATTTATTGGCTTTGTAAAAAAGATAGTTTGACTTCTTTATCTTTTATACTTATTAAGTTATATCCAGTAAAACATTCATACCACTTAGTAAATTTCCTTCATTTTTCATGGGTTTGTAAGATTTTTTTGGAATTAAATAAAAAAAATAAAAAAAAATAAAACCGATACTCACCTTGCATATATATTTTCTTAGGAAAAAAAATAAAAAAAAAATAAAAAAAATTTATTTATTATATGCCCCATCATTTTTGCAAGCACTCTACAATTTTTTTTTTTTGATTTTTCCATGTGTTTGCTAATTTTTAGGCCCAATTTTAATTTTTTTTTTTTAAAGTTCCTGAAATATTTTACCCATCCTATTTCCTATCGATATCCGTTTGTTTCATTAAAATATTCGGAAAAGTGTGAACGCTATACGACTTAGCGCAAAACTCTAACCTATTTTTTCATGGGACACTCACCCTTAATATAAAATGATTCATAAATTTACATATTTTCTATTTTTTAATAGGGAGGTAAAATTCCGGTCCGCTGGACGGCACCTGAAGCAATAGCTTTTAGAAAATTCACATCTGCTTCTGATGTGTGGTCATATGGTGTAGTTTTGTGGGAAGTTATGTCATATGGTGAACGTCCTTACTGGAATTGGTCGAATCAAGTACATAATTCTAATTCTATCGTATATCAGGATGTTATTTTTTATTTTATTTATTTTTTGCAGGATGTTATAAAGAGTATAGAAAAAGGCTACAGGCTACCAGCACCAATGGACTGTCCGGAGGCGCTTTACCAGCTCATGTTAGACTGTTGGCAAAAGCAACGTACGCATAGACCAACATTTGCTAGTATAGTATCAACATTAGATAATTTAGCGCGCCAGCCACAGGCCCTTCTAACAACAAGAAATTCACCTGATAATGATGGAACACATATCATTGATACACAACGTGGTCATAATATATTTATTAGTACAGATTTATGGCTGGAAAGCATTAAAATGTCGCGCTATTCACAGCATTTTAAAGAAGCTAATTTAGTGACAGCGCAACAGGTAAAACACATAAGTCGTTGTTTTGAACCAATGTTCTAAAATTATAAATTTGTTACTTATTTTCAGATTTCAAGACTTACCGCTCAACAGTTATCTGATATGGGCATCACCTTAGTAGGACATCAAAAGAAAATTTTACATCAAGCAAGACAGTTAGACACCATAATTTAGCATTTGTATTGAAAATATATCTTATGTGTATATAAATATATATAAATGTATGTTTGTATGTGCATATAATTATGAATTTAAATATGTTTATGTACATAAATATATACATATACAAATTTATATATATAAAATAATATATATTTATATATTCTAAATTAAGTAGTCTTATGTTTAAAGGAACAAAATGTATATATTTCCATATATTTAACATTTATTCAAGTATGTCTTAATTATATAATAAATTATATGAACTAAGTTAATTAAAAAAATACATAAAAAAGGTAAAATAATTGAGAAAAACAACAAAATATTGAATTACAAAAAAAAAGACAACAAAAACGTTTCAAGTAGATTTAAGTAATTTAAATCTGGAATTCATTTAGTTTCTTTTTATATACATAAATAGGTAGACACATTTTTTTTTCTGTCGGATACATTTATGAAAAGCAACAAAAAGAAAAAAGACATATTATATTTATAAATATAAAAACAACAACCCAACAAAGAGAAACATTTATAAACTGCAATCTATAAATAATATTATATAAAAAGAACAGCGGATTTATATAATAAATAAAATAAAATTATTAGCTCGATAAAAAGCAAAACGAACAAATGAAAATAAAAATCAAACAGTTATAATACTTATTTTGTGTTTTAAAGCCTTCCAATAAATGAAAAACAAAAAGTAAAAAAAAACTTTGTATAATAAAAAATGATATAATATGATTTGATGATACTCATAACTGCCGATAACAGATCTTGTTTTACCTTAGCATTTTTCAAATTAAAAGAGATTAAAATAATAGTTAAACAACTTTTTGGTTTGTTCTGTAATGATATTAATGATGAATTGGTACGGAATATGGAAATACTTTGTCAATTGGGAAGTGGTGTGGGCTGAAATTGATATATTGGTTTTCACAAGTTGTTAGAGCTCTGTACATCACGATGAGTTTCGGAAACATTTTTGAAAAGGATTTTTAAGATGTTTTTAGCAAAGTGTTAGCGTCTAGTCTAACTGGTTGAAAACAATAGGCGTTCCCGGCCTTATTGCTGCGGTGATTCGCAAAATAAACTAAAAAAAACTTACAATTTAGAAGTGTTTTTTTCTTCTTTTTTCTCAGTCTGTTAAAGAAAACGCGAGTGAAAATTTGACCACTTCTAGCGCCGCGGCTTAATTGCATTGAGTTGTTAGCTTTTCAAAAAAAATTAATCCGTATCCGTGGATGGTAACAATTTATGAAATGGTTAACTATTTTGGCTCACGATATTTTTCAAAATTCGATAAAAATAAAACTGTCTGAAGATAGTAACATCGATGGAATCATGTAACATCGATGGAATCATGTTACATCGATGGAATCATGTTACATCGATGGAATCATATTACATCGATGGAATCATGTTACTTCGATGGAATCATGTTACATCGATGGAATCATGTTACATCGATGGAATCATGTTACATCGATGGAATCATGTTACATCGATGGAATCATGTTACATCGATGGAATCATGATTGTTACATCGATGGAATCATGTTACTATCTTAAAACCAAAACACCTAAGGACGCTTATTTGCGGAGATTTTGGCATTATTTTTTTTCCTAAGCCAGTGAATTCGAATAAGTTTGAATGTTTATCACCCTATTTTCTTCTGGAGCGTCGTTTTTTCATTGGAAGTCCGTAACTTAAACGCCACCGTTTATCTCGCACGTGTATCGACAAAACGATCCACGAGCCAGAGTCCAATACTCCAGAAAGCTATAATAACCGTAAAAAAAGGAATTATCTTCAAAGCGATATGGCTTGTTTGCTTTCTAGAACACGGTCCTGTTACTGTTATTTTACATATTAAGATTTTTAATAGATTGAATAATTTGGTTCATAATAGGTGTGGATTTCTATGTACCAGTCCGAATAGCAGAAATTCAACCATTTTTTTTTTTTGTAAGCTATTTTCTGCAGCAGCAGTAAACAGTGGAGACGAAGAGACAAGAAAATTTGACACGTTAAAGAAGATAGATTCGAACCAAAATATGGTTTAGTACAGATAATTGTCAGATTTGTCATCAAAAATACTGTCCCAAATGTCTTGAAAATACAATGTTGTCTTACAATATTATCAGAAATGTCATTGTCTGTTCATTGGCTGCGTTCAAGTGTTGGGCTGATGGGGTACCTGAGGTACTATTGCATACAAGTTGGAGGCTAGCAGCTGTTTATAATTTGAAACCGGAACCACTATAGAAACTTTTTCCCCAGGGCGTCCGAAAATCATCAAAACTGAGAACGATGACTTTCTCAACAATTTTTGTAATTATTTTTTAGTCAAACTGCAACTGATGTAGTAGCACCGCAAAAGTCCCCGGCCGGTTCAAAATCCCGTTTTAACTTAAAAAAAATTAAAATAAATATTCTTTTTCAAACCAAATTGCAATTTTTTTTAATAAAACAAAATTCAATTTATTTTGCTAACATTTGTGTAATATATTTCGCATTTTTGTAAATTGGTTATATTTATTACCTTTCAACAAATATTTTACGTAAGATGCACTTTGTTTTCTTATATTTTTCTATTCGACAACATTAGTAAGACACATATATGTATATATATTTATATATTTTTTAACTTATAACATTAAGCTTATACAATTATCTCTATTATACATATTTAAGTTAAAAAATCGTTGTTAATTGCATTTTCAGCCTACAATGTTTCAATAACAAAAATTATACAAAAGAAAATTGCATTTTGTATTTTTAAAATGATTTTAAGAAAGTCCCTTCGGATTTTGGCAAATTTTTTTTCTTGATTTCCATTTCACTTCACGTTTATTTCTTTAATATTGATACCAAGGTTGGCGTCTGACCCATTGAAGTCTATTACTAGTTTGATCGGAGCGGATTTTAATGCTTGCACCTTCAGCTGCTCGGACCGTTTCCTTGACCTGGAATAGAAAACAAATATGAAATAGGTTATTGATGTTGTGCGTTTGATGGTCAAATTGAGGGTTAAATTTTTCTTTTTAGATTTATGATTCAATGACCATTTTAATGGGACATCTATCGGATAGCTACAAAAAAAAAGTTTTTTGTTAAAAAAATAAAGCTTGAAAAAGACTTGCAAGTTATATAATATAAACAAAAGAAAGGCACAAGTGGTGCTTAAATTGCATTTGCCTTAGTTTAGAAATAATTGAAGCATTTTTTTTAACCAGTAAAGAAAAAATGTATTGACTAGGAAAACTATTTAATGAATAAAGTGTAAAATTAGAGGTTTCATGGAAAAGTTTCTCGGTAATATCGGCAGTATTAGTGCCGACAAGTCCAGAAGTTAAACAAATACTTACACTTTGCATTAGGTTCTGTGCATTTCCAACCAACATTTCAGTGGCTTCCCGATCTTCATCGGATCCCTGAGCACCCAACATCGTTGCTTTTACCGTTGATAGAATTTTAAGTTGAGTTCCAATGGTGGGAATGCGTTCACAAACTTGCAACAGATTCGTACGAATTCGACGATCTGTACATTGGCGAGCCAAATCTTTGGCCAGACGTGTCACATCCTCAGATGCTTCAGCAATTTGTTTGGCTGTAGCAATAAGCTCGCGTTTGCTGCCCTTCGAATCTGCAAGAACTAATTCTGAGAGTCTGGCCATAAGGACGGCCATACGTTTAGCAGCTGAAATAATTTCGTTATCCTTTGAAGACCATTGACGCACTTCTTGGTGCAGACCACGAGCGGCAATCTGTAAAAAAAAAATAAAATAATAATAACAAAATTTAAAACCGAAATCTAAACTTGCCAAATTGGTTGATTAGCATGTGGCGTTGTACGG